>JARHVA010001187.1:1657500-1835000 GCA_037957365.1 Torreya grandis
CATGCATAATTTCCAAATATCCTTAGTCAACACTACACATGAAAAGTACTTGGCCATGATCACCAAGTAATTATGATGCCCTACTAAGGCTTCCAAATAATCTTCTACATTTAATAGTCTAAAAATATAGACATGTGTTGAAAAACTATTTAAACCTAAATTAGATTATAGATTTGAGTTATCTCATTTTAAAGTGGTATAAATATCCTAGGGAACAAGGATGATAAACTATTTCTAAAGCATGTCAATTAGGTGCTACACTCAGATATAAACATATGTTGTATTCATTAAATTGAGATATGCCAAAAATACTAAGTATAGCTATGTTAAATATGTAAATTACAAAGAATTTATGTAATTATCTTTTTATAATGATAATGTAGTTTCGGATCTAGAACAAGTAGGAATCAAACTAGAAGATGATTCTAGAATAGTCATCAGATTCTTGATTGATTGCCTTTAAAGCTACGTACACTAACATCAACCTTAGATAGTTGCATCAATGCTACTATATATACTTGATGTAAGTTTCCTATATGGAATACTTAATATAAAAGGATGTGATACCTTGATGCTTATAGGTTTATACTCATCTTTGTTTTGGTACATTAATATATGATTCATGGACTGTCACTCCTCATGAATTTTTAAAACCATAGTTTTTCATCTTCATAGTGATCTTGAGGGGAAATGGGTTAATGGGCACATGGTGTTGAGCTAAACCCAATGAACCCTATGTTAATGATAACTATTTACATATCCTATACTTCTAAGAGTACCTCAAACTAATTTAGCTATCTTATATGTGTTGGCTTGTGTGAATCATGTAATATGTGCAAATCAAGTACAATGGTGACCTAGCTTGTAACTTGGTAAATTAGGATCTTGGGATACTCCTATACTTAAAACCTATGTATGTGTTATCCCTATGACTATTATTAAATATGATAAAATATGGAAGTATTTATTTATTGAGTTCTTGATTGATTGATTTGATAATTTGCCTTAGGTATTTTTAAGTGTATGTTATTTTTTCCATAGGTGAGGAATGAATGAGGGTTGATCTTGTATTTATATCAATCCCTTTGGAGAATTAACTTGAATTAAATCACCTATTATAACCATTAGGATACATTTCATTAAAAAATTGGATGACTTTAGGGAACCAAACAGTTACATCAAGGTATGACACTAGTGTTAATTCAAGTGTCTATCTTGAACATTACTGCCCAGGGAGTAGGAAAGTAGGTACAAAATTAAAACTTGTAGAGGTGGAAGATAAGAATTTTTGACAAGATATAAGGTTAGAGTCATCAACATAAGACTGGTTAAACTTAGAGATAGGATAAGGGTATGGGTAATTTTAAGAAGGGACCCCTAAAAGTTACTATAAAATCCTAGTGAATCCTAGATTTCAAGTATAATTCTATTAGTGAATATTTGGAAAAATTATCACACCGGTATAAATTGGCTGATGATTTATATTAAATCTTTCAAAAAACTTATAAATAGCTGATGAATCAAGCATCATATTTAAATCAATAAATAATGAGGAAAAATCCAAGTTAAACCCCTTTCTTGAAATATATTCACGTGTCAAATAACATATTAATAATTTGAATCCCTTAAAAGATAGAAAAAATTCATTAAAAGCGTGAAAACATTTATATATATGTATTTTTTATATTTCTTATTTTCATTATACTTAATTTTAAGCTACTTAGACTCTTCCTTGACCTCCTTTTTCAATTGTTTCTCATTTCATGATTCTCAGGATATGCGAGGCTTGTATTTTTTACTTCGATTGTACTTCATTATTATTTTCTTAGAATATTATTTGGCATCCTCTTGAAATTATTACTCACTTTGTGATTCCCATGATCACAAAGGAATAAAATTTTAACAAAAATGAAGTTATATGAATTTAGGTTTTAGGGTTATAAGCAATTTAAAGAACTTATGTAGATTTATTTTTTAAGAGTTAATTTGTGTTAATTAAAAATTTAATAGAGAAAGAGGTTAGAGGGTGCAAAGTATAAATTCAATATCTTGTTTATAGTTCCTTATTTTTATTTATTAAAATTTTCCTCATTTTTAAAGATTAAATTTATCCTTTTTTAGTGCTAAATTTGATGGCCATATTATGTATAAATTGAGTACAAACCTTTGTAAGTCTCTCAAAATACCAATCAAATAATATAATAAATTGAGTATAACAAAAATTATGACAAAAAATCAAAGTATATGATTTAGACTAACTATGGGGCCATAAGCCAAGATAACTATGAAATGTGAGGATGTAAAAATTTAAAAAATATATTCAAAACATTTTCATAGTTTAAAAATTATAAACTATATAATAAGGTATGCCAAAATGTCTTAACCACATCTATATTATCCTTTCAAATATTTTTTATTTAAATTAAAAAACCATGCCAACCAAAATATAGTTATTACCTTAAACATTTAAAAACTAAATACAATATGATCACAAGGCTCTGTTATGTGTATTCAATTTATTCTTTGTGCATTGTTTGAAATAAGTATCCTACATGTCATTATTTCTAAGTGGAAATTAATTTTTATTTGTTTATAATAATTATGTGGTAAAGACCAACTAGATAATATAATAAAACAAGTATAGAAAAAATAGTGACAAAAAATTAGAGTATAGAGTATAAACCATCTATGGGGCCATACGACAAGACAACTATGAAAAGCGAGGCTGACATAATTAAAAACAATACTCAAAACATTTTCATTGTTTTAAAATTAAAAATTATATAATAATGTCTTCCAAAATTTCTTAACCATATCCATATTTACCTTTAAAATATATTTTTATTTCAATTAACAAACCATGCCAGCTAGAATATAATTATTACCTTAAACATTTACAAACAAAATACATTATGATATGAGGATCTATTACATTTATTCAATTTTTTATTTGTGCATTGTTTAAAATAAGTAACTTGAACATCATTATTTATTAGAGGAAATAAATTTATTGTTTATTTAAATTAATTGTGAGGTAAAGAGCAACCAGATAATATAATGAACTAAGTATAACAAAAATTGTGACAAAAAAATAGAGTATAGAGTATAAAATGACTATGGGGCCTTAGGGAAAGACAACTATGAAAATTGAGGATGGAAAGTAAATATATTTAAATAAATTATTTCTAGGGAACTTATCATTATATTTATTCATTTCACTAATTTTTACTTGTTTCATGTTGATATGTTCATAAAATCTATGAAATGGGTATTTTTGGGTTAGTTAGAAATATGGTTGAAATGATCATGAGGCTTTGTTGTGTTTCTTCATTTTGTTTAAAATAGGTATATTTCATGCCATTATTTATCAGAGGAGATGGGTTTATTGTTTGTTCAAAATAAGTATGTGGTAAAGACCAACCACATAATATAATCCATTTTGTTCTATGCATTGCTTAAAAAACGTATCTTGCATGCCATTATTTATCAGAAGAAATGAGTTTCTTATTTGTTTAAAAGAAGCATGTGGTAAATACCAACCACATAATATAATTTATTTTGTTCTTTTTAATTTTTTTAAAACAATTATCTTTCATGCCATTATTTCCCATAGGAAATCAATGGTAAAGACCAACCAAATAATATAACAAAGAGAGTACACAAAAATTGTGACTAAAATAAGAGTATAGAGTATAAATAATAAACCAACTATGGGGCCATAGAAAAATACAAATATGAAGAGTGATGATGGAAAGAAAATAAATATAAATAAATTATTTTTAGGGAATTTATCATTAATTTCAAGAATAAGATATATTACTATGCATAAAAATAACTACTCTCAATCTTTTGTTTGATTAATCGAACATGTCTATAATGGTTGTAAACTCTATGATAGATATGCATATATATTTGAGCATAAGTAAGTTACTTGAATACATATGTGATGGTTTATTAATTTTTATATTCATTAACACAATATATTGGTGGAATTTAAGCTTTGGTAGTCGAAATATTGAGTTGAGAGGTTGGAAATGAAGGTTCTAACAATTTCTAAGTTGCCTTACTTGTGATTGCAACTACAACATATGGATTTATGTTTCATTTATTATGAAGGATAAGATTAATTATTTTCATACATATTCATCTACATTGAGTGTTTTAACTTAGATTCACACTATTTGAGGAGATGTCTAAGATCTCTTCATCCAAGTGGCATAATTGAAATACCTTTAAACTTGTCAATAGCCTAAGGATGAGGTGAATCTCTAGGTAGGGCTACCTCCCTTGATGTACCACTTTGGATCACTAATACAACTAAAATATAAGGGGGGGATGGGAGAGAGAAAAATAAAATAAAACTATTATAAGGGAGGTGATAAACCAAATTTATTTATGACTACCAATCAACTACATGTTACACATGAGAACAAGGGACAAATTGAACATACACTTCTCCAACTGCATCTTCTCACACCATTATTATATTGAGGTTATTCATGAATTATTAGGATAGTATGAATATAAAAAAGGCTTTGAGAGGAAATATTGAATATAATAACTCACTCAACCTTGACACTTCCTAAAACACTTCACATGCCCTACAAGAAGAAGCTTTCCAACTGTAAATAGGATGAAGGAATGAAACAACATGCTAAGGAAACAAGAGTTATCACATAATAAAAATAAATCATCCAAGTAAACACACTATGAAAAGTCATGAAGAGGTAAAAATCAGTAATCTTATTAATCAAATGGTATATAAATGAGTAGGGCTTCACCATACTCAAGTGAAGCATAAGTTACAATGACCAAAATGGCTATATTTTATATAAATTGAGAGAGAAAGGAGAAGAGATAAGTCAAAAGGTCACAAATACACTTTTAAAGTTGATAAAATGAGTTACTTATGTATGAGAAAAGGATATGGGATGAACCATGCAAGGTTATAAGGAACCAATGGCTCTCCAAGTCATGAAACTCTTGCAAAGTAGCATGAAAGTTCTCATTCTAGCTAAAAAAACTACCATCATGATTTATACCTATTTGAACATGCAAAAACTTATTATTAATAGGTATGATGGTTGAAATTACTTATAAGTCTTTCATACATGCCTCTCCATGCATTGGTTATAGGCCTAGTCATCTAAAATCATCCCAAAATGAGCTATCATCATCTATTATCAAGAAAACTCTTCTTTCATGCACCCTACACACTTGGACTCAAATTTGGATATATTTTTCCAATTAAAATACATGGTAATTAGTGTATTACACCTTTTAATACCCTCCATGTCCTGAGATGCATCAAAGACACCTTAAAATCAGCTCACTTGAAGTTTTCCACCCTTCTCACTAGTTTGTCCACTATGTTATTTTAACTGGCTGAGATGAAGCTACTTGTTTGAACACTTAGAATTATTTATGAATAATTAAATGTATATAAGGGTTTGTTCCAATTCCTAATACTTCTCTCAAACTTGGTTTCATCTTTAGAATTCTCTTGAAACTTGAAAAACACATCAAATAGTCAAAAGTACCCTATTTTGTACCATGTATGTACAATTTCATATAGTCCAAAAGCATGGTAATTATCCTATAATTTTTATTCATCATAATTGTAAAATATTCCATTATATTATCTTTCCAACCTCATTTCTCCAAACTGGTCACTAGCAAGGGTTTACAAGGGTTTTAGCCTATTTTGACCTCTTAGGCTTTGTTCATAAAAACATGACATTAAAACCAAAAAAAAATATATTAAAGTACCTTTATAATACCTCCAAACTTATTTTCCCCTCATACAAATCACCAAGAGAGATATGAACTTCTAAAGCTAGCATATCGAGTTCTTCTCTCCATTCCAATAGACCTGAGTTATTATTGAGCCCAAAAATAACTTCCTTGTGGTTTAATTTTTATATAAATAGCTTTAACATATCTTATATGACATAAAATACATGTAAAAATGAGTTGGAATGCATATCTCATGCTATAAGTGTGAATGACCTTCATTTGGATATTAGGCCTAAACCATATCCAATAGGCATGCTTGTAACCATTATGTTTTAGATCATCCTATTTGGATTATTTGAATTAAATAAGATTTAAAATATTTTTAATTACTTTAAAAAAATATAAAATCCATTATAATTCTCATTTCATGTCACAATTGGAATTGACCCTCCATTTGTCCTCTAGGCCTAAAAATGCCTAGCAGTCTTGACTAAAACTCTAAGGGTTTAGACCTCCATTTTTGGATTCCTTAATTATTTGAGTTTTTTTATAATGTTTAAAAAAGTTTTATCTATAAAAAAAAAACATTTTTTTTAAAGTTTCAATCAGCTTCTTGACTCACCTTACCTAATCACCAAACTATAGGGTTTTATGCCTAAGGGGAGTGGCATCTATCTGAGACAAATCATAGGGATATTCCCATATTTTTATATACAAATTAGGTATGGGATATAATTATAAATGTATTTATTATTCCCTCCAAAAAAAATTATCTCTTTATCTTATTCATATACCCCCCAAACCTCAACAAAACCCAAAACATGCTTGTGCAAAATAGACTATGTGTAAGAATTTCAAGATGTGGACTATATGTGCATCATTTGAGACTTTTCTCTATTAAAAATCCACTAATATATTGTATTTATACAATTTTTATTATCATAAATGTTTCCAAATTTTTTTTTCACCATTTTCATTCCTCATATACCCCTTTATACACCTTATTCAGTCAATACTAGGTTTATATTCTTGATTGAGTTTTGCTTGTTTAGATCTCTTGTATGGTGTCAATTATATTATTAGACATTTAAAACCTTTAATAAGTATATATTATATCTTATAAGTTCAATATAGTATTTATTTGACATGCCCATTATAGTTTTGGGTTATACCTATCTCAAGAAACTCTTTATGGTCACTGCCTCTTTCTGGCATTATAGTTGGTTGTAGGTGAAAATTACCTCCTTGGGGATACTTACATGATATATTTTATTATTGAATTCATAAAATATATAAAAATTATCCTTTAGTCACATATGATATATACCTACCATTTCAAATACTTAGGTATCCCTAAACTCAGTCACTCACAGCATATAGTCACTTATAGCTGATTATGTTGGAGTCATCAGGACTTGTAGGTGTAGATTATATGACCTAGGCATTTAATTTATTTTTTATGACCTCCTTGAAACTTTAAAAAACACTAAATATCCATATTTTTAATGTCCATACTTTAAATGAGGTCCATCACCAAAGTATCTAGTCTATTATCCATAATGACCCTACAACCAGCCTGTAGGTGTTAATTTCCAAAGGGAGAGACACCTGTAGGTATCTATAGGACCAAAAACACTATATATCACCATATCCTAATGATATATATGTCCATTTGTGTATATTTCAGTCAATAATGACATTTAAAACAAGTATGCCTCATCAACACCTTGAAGTGTTAAGGTCTCTTTGTACCTTCAAAACCTATAGATATTACTATTTGGTTTTAGTGGTTTTAGTGGCATCTTTAAGTCTCCCAACAACTATATTCCACTAACTTTATGGAATTAATTCTTTTAAAATTTCATATTTTATATATAGGATACAAAGTGTGATCATTTATAGGCATTTGAAGTCTTTGAAACCATGTCATATGATCTCCACTAAAATGCATTGGATCTATGTTCTCACAGTTTAGGGATTTGGTCTCAAAACTCAATCATTATCATTTGAAGGTGATCCCTATTACAATATGCCCATATATAATTCTTAACATGTCTACCATGCTCCATTAGACATGTTAGGAATCCAAGTAGGGTTCCAACACATGATTTAACATTCTATTTAGTACCTTAGTCCCCTGTTTAGGCCACCTATAGGCGGTTATTTGTAAATATAGGTAGTGGATTTAAACTTTGGATTGTGATAAAAAAACATGTTGGTGATAACATCAAAACCTATACAAAATTTTAAAATGGACTCGTAAAAATCTTTAAAATATTGAAACATCTCCAAAATTCTTTATCTTTACCATGACATCATCTTGAGAGCCTATAGATGCATTGTTGGGTTGCATATAGGTAGTGAGCATGAGTTAGATAAATTTACCAATGATGTTTCCTTCATAGTCAGCTATTTTATCCTAAATTTTTTTAAATGGAAACATCAAGATGTTTCAAGGCTCAAAGAAAGGTCTCACACTTCCCTTCCAATGTTGAAATATTCCTTCATAGCACCTGTAGGTGCAATGTAAGCTGCATACAGATAGTGAGCAGGAACAATCAACATACTAAAAGAGATATGACTTTCAAGCTAAATGATCTCCCTTAATGACATGAAAATGGAACATCAAGATTATGAAAATATTTAAATAAGCCCCTATGCTCCATTTCAATGTTTGTCCTTCATGATATTTCTTTACACATTTATCAATGGTTCCCTGACTATGAATGTTGCATATGACTGAAAAATCATGGAAATTCCTTTGAATAATGAAGTTTTAAATTTAATGGAATCCATAACACATTGTGAACATGTGAAATGTCTTATCATAACCCTATAAATCTAGGATCAAGCATGAAGATCCTGAAAATGGTGAAAAACTACCTATTACATAGCAAAGTGCTTCCTCCTACAACTTAAGATGATTTTCATATCAACACATCATGAAATGTGAAAATAAGCATGAATATCATTAGATAAGAGACTAAACATCCTCTGGAACCAATATCAGTAGCTAGTTTGTATGGACTTGTCCAAAATGGAGCAAAACCTATAAGGTGCACAATTTAGTAGGCAAAATAGATAGTATAACTTCTTATAAATGGTTCATAATTCACATGACACCATTCATATAAAAAAAAAACATAAAATGGAAGATGACTGAGTTTGGAATACATCCCCAAGAGTATTTTTCCTAAAACCTCCATGCTGACCACACCAAGTACAAACTTGAAGACTAATTTTGCTTGCCAATCCTAGTGAAAGGAGAGATAACTAGTTTTATTCATTTTTTGAGATTATAATAAAATTTATCATTGAAAAAAGTGTGGTAAATATCAAGGGACACTCATGAAATGTGTTCAATTGTATAAGTTTGTACAAGTCTATACAACTCAAGAAAACTCCTTTTTTTCAAGAAAACCACCCTTTTTCTAAGGAACCTATAACTTTTTAGTTAGGAATAGTTGAATAAGGTATAATGGGATGAATTTCATGTTACATATCCTTTTTAAACCTTCAAATTTCCATAGGAGGCTATACAAGTCATTAAAATGCTCTATTGAGACCCCTAAAATGACTCAAAAGGACATATTGACTAATAAGACTAGTAACCAAGTCTAACGTATCATTAAATGACATTAAATAACATATAATACACCCTATGACATAATAATAAAACCCTATAATCCTATTAAGATCAATGTTTTACCTATAAGAGTCCTAGTTTGACCTACAAGGTCAAATTTGGTTAACAAATTGGTGACTCATATGAGAAGTATGCCTACAATACTAACTAGACTAGTAGCCTTATTAGTCCATTAGGCTTAGGGAGTCATCTAAATTTTGAGAAAAATAATAAAACCATTTACCACAAATATTTTATCAAGAAAAGATAACTAATTACCTCAACCACATAAAATAAAAGACACGCACAAGCAAAGTAAACACTAACAAGACACATACACACATGTGATCAAGGCACTTAGGGAGATAAGAAAAAAAATTATGAAAAAATAGAAACTAAGCATACATCCTTTCCATGATCAAAAGGATTTTTTTTTATAATCATTATCTTGATGAGATGGATCATAGTGCCAAGCATGTTTCTCCTTGGATTGGATGTTTTGTAGATTAGACCTATTCTTTTGAACTTTACTTGACCTAATTTCAAGTAGATCATATTAAAATAGGTCTCCAATGTAGATATATTCTTCTTGAAATTGTACACATAACTCATACTATTTCCCAAACTTCATCTCATGGTCAACTTGCATCTTATTTGTAGGCATGGATTCAAGAGGATTGGTTTCTTGTTCCTTATAAAATTGAGGCTAATAAGAGCTTGTTCCATCCTTCAAGAGATAATGTGTTTCACCCAAATAATTGAGAGGATAATATCCCATATTAATTATTTTAAACATGTCATCATGAGATGCATATTCCTCTTGGAAGGACATATTTGAAAGGTTGATTTTCCTTTGTATACTCACTTGAGTGCCAAGGCTGCCTTCTCCATTTTTTACTAGATCATAGCCTCCTTAAAGAGGAGAATAACATTCTCAAATGAATATAAAAAAGTAATCACAAGTCTAAGTAGGAAATTTCTCTATCCCATCCATGATATATTTCATAGTGATGGAAGAACCATATACTATTTCTTCCTCTTTGGTAAAAGGAAAACATTCTTCCACATCAACCCAATCTAAAGATTTAACACAAGAGACCACCTCTTATTTAGCATTTAGAACCTATTGAGGGATCTCAAGTTGCATCTCAACCTCTAAAATAATACTTTGGTTCTCAAGGGATTTTTAGTCATGTAAAATGGGAGATTTGGTTACTTTAGTGTGGTTAATGACACCCAATCCATAGGTCCTCCTACTTCCTTGCACAACCCTTATAGGATTTTTTTTCACTAATTCCTAATCATTCATAGCCTTTTAGACTCAACCCTTATAGACCCAAGTAGCTATTTCAATCCCAAATCCACCCATTAGGTCTCATTCCCTATAGACAATAGTACCCAACTTGGATAGGAGCGTTGAAACCCAGGGTGTCCTATTTTTGGTGTTGTTATCCAAGTGCAAATTTGGTTCAAAATTTTATCTTAGATCCTTATCCTAATTCATGTTGTACTAATGCAAATTCATTTAACCCATGATAATTAAATCCCATATAAAATTCCATTCAAATCTATTTAGAAGGGTTGACACTCATTTACAAGAGAGAAGCATGAATACAAGCAAGTACACTCAAACACTTTTCCCTATTCTCTATATACAACCTTCTAATATTATTCCAAGCCTATTCAAACACTTTCACCAGTCCCTATCCATCTAAAATACACCTATTTTTTCATCTAGTTACATTTTTCATACATAATTGCACCAAGCGCTTCAATGGGGGAATGACATTAGCTTGATCCCTCATTCGAGTATTGGTATGTAGGCAGCATGCCCACACACGAGGTGTGAAATGCATCTAGCATATCCTTTACACACTAACCCCTTCTCTCTCTTTATTAAATTGTCCTTTAAAGTTAAATCATAAATATATCCTAGGGACTTTGAAGATTAAAATATATGCATAGCAAGCTCTATATATTTTTTAGCTTTGATATTTCATTAATAGAGTAACACACACCTATCATGCAGAACCCAAAAAACTTAGATCACCTAGAAAATAGCACCAAAAAAGGACTACAATGCCAAATAGTAGGGTTTCCAAATATTGGTGCTCTTCTCCAATAAAAAAATTAATTTCAAGGACCTATTTTTGACACTGTCTCAATCCTATACCTAAATTTTTAGACCTTGTCATAGACCAGATAACACAAAATAAGATAAGTTACATTTCTCTTTATTCTCTTACTATTTTTAGAAAGGTCAAATTGTAATTAAATTTCACAAATTAGTATCTATAATTAAAAATATTATTTAATGACTTTCCCTACTTAGACTTGTTTATTAAATAAGAATAAAACTCCATTATTCTTTAAAATAAAAAAACATTTGGTGAACCTAACATACTTCAAATTTGGAATAAAAACCCTAGAAACCCTAGGGTAAATTATTTCTAATTTTTTTCCATAATTACCTAATTTTTCCTATATTTAAAATCATAAATATAAAAATTAATTTCAAATTTATTATATATTTTCTTAAAACCCTAGTTTGCACATACTAGGTCCTTTTTGCATACAAACACATTCCAAACATTAGGAAAAATATATTGCTAATTTTAGAAATATTTTTTGATTTTTCATAGATTTTTCAAGAAAAATTCTAAATTTTTTCTATAAATTATATCAAAATTTTAAAAATATCATTCTAATTTTAAAAAGTCATTCAATAAACTCTAATTACATTAACTAGCTCCCAGTTATTTTCTTGTACTTTTCCAATTATTTTCTAAATTTTTAAATTTCATATCAAAATAAAAAAATAAATTTTAAGTTGAAAAATTAATATTATTTTGCTTAAATGTTTTTTAAAAATCCTTAGTTACTTCTTGAGGTATCACCTTACATGTTTGAGAGTTTTGTATCCTTTCTATGTATATTCTAGTTCCTTGTTTAGATTATATTAGCTTAATCTTTTTTACTACTATCCAGGTCATTTTCCTTATGCAACCTAAGTTATTTGAATATCTTCATGTAATATTAAGTTAAATCCTTTGTTTCAATCCTCTTGAATTCACCTAGATTCTTACAACTTGAACATATACCATGGATAAACAACCAACTCAGGTTCTAGTCATAGATTCTACACATGCAAATTAAACTAATTTTAATGAGGATAATTTTGAAAAATAGTAGTATTAAAATAACAATGATGATTTAAATAAAAATGTTCATGCTCCACCACATTTTAATGCTAATCCACTTCCACCAATTATTGATAATTAAGGTGTACTCAACAAAGATTTGATCTTCCAAAATTTCATAGAAAGACTTAAGGAACAGCCTAAATATCATACATTAATTTTTTAATTTATCATGGAAATAAAAAAGGATAAACAAGTTGAGTTTTCCATCCTCACAAAGCAACCAATTGAAAATGACACTATGGGGGCAATTATGTCTCAAAATCCCACTATAGTAGCCCAACCTACCTTTATGTCACTAGTTACAGCTAGTACATCCCTTTCTCCTAATGTGGTAGCCCTTATGAAAGAGATAATATCTTTTTAATCCAAGGTGATACATCTTGAGAAAGGTATCACTAGACCTACACAGGATTTATATTATTTTTCTCTTCTCCATATACCATTGGCACATCATATTTCTTCTAAAACCATACCACAAGGTTTTTTTCAACCCAAGATTACTCTTTATGATGGCAAAAGTGATCTAGAGACACACTTGAGAGTATTTCGCATAGCATTCTTGGACTATGTACCCAATGACTATACACTTACCAAGATATTTCCATTGAGCCTAAAGGATTATGCTTTACAATTATTCTATAGTCTACCAGATCAGTCAGTTCATGCATTAAATATTTTATCTAACATGTTCTTAGCACACTTCAACATTAACATTGGTGATAAGGTTTCATATGCTCAAATTGCTCAACAAAAATAATGACCAAATGAGCATCTCATAGACTATGTTCTTCAGTATAAGACAATTTTGGCTAAGATGACTACTCCCATGGAAGATCAAGATCTATAAGATCTCTTCAATTAGATTCTTCTACCATCACTTCATGAATCAATTATGTTCAATCAATTCTCTTCCTTCACTAAATTGTGTCATACACTAAAGGAAACAAAAGTGAAACTCATTTCAATGAGAAAACTCAAGTATACAAGTATTCCAGATGCAACTAATAAGAGTAACAATAAATTACCATACAAGGTCAAGTTAAATGATACAAAATGGCATAATTAACCTACAATAAATGTAGCTTCAGAGTCTCCTCAATGTATAATTTTATCAACACCCCCTCAATGTACTTTCTCACATCTTCCAGTTCCTCTAGCCAGGGTTTTATAGTAGTTTTTAGATTGTAATATCATATCTCTCCCTCTTATTCAAGAAGTTGATCCAAATAAACCACTTCTCAAAGGATATGATTAGTAGGAATTTTGTGATTACCATAGGTTTCTAGGCCATACTATGAATAGATGCATTAGTTTGAAACCTATGATACAAGACTTGATAGATGATAACTAACTTGATCTTGGAACTTCATTTGAGCCTCCACATGAGAAACCAACACAAGATAAATCTTTGAAAATATTCTCATATCCATTTCCACAACATTTAAAACATGATATATGGGACACATCAGGGTTTCACCATGCATATCATGTACATACACCACTAGTTACATACCAGGCACCTTTAGTTGAGTCACATCCTTTTGGTGGTATGATCAGTGTGTATGAGTCTATATTTCTAGCTAGACCTTTGATATCCTTCTTAAATCAAGAGATTGTAGAGGATAATTTATATTATAATGCACTATTTACTAGAGCACACATTCATAATCAACCCATTCACAGTGTTCTCATCAATAATGGTTCTAATGTGAACATGTGCACCACTACATTATTACAGCATTTGGTCTATTCAGAGAAGGATATCACCCTAATAGATATAGTTATCAATGGATTAAATGGGCACATATAAAGTTTATTAGGTGAGATTTTACTTCTATTATAGACTATTTCAACACATGTGGCCACACATTTTACTATAGTTCCTAATGTAGGAGTTTTTGATATGTTACTTGGTCACCCATGGATTTAAATAATTCAAGTAGTACCATCTATAATTCATAGATGCATGAAATTCATTCACAATAATTAGGTTATTAAATTTGGTTGAGTCCTGTATGAGTTACCACTATCCACTTTAGAGCCATCTACTTTGTAACCACTAGTTCCAGCTTCTCCACCAATTTTAGTTTCCCTACTAGTTATAGTTCTTATTTTGATATAAATTCAAACAAAATTGACACATCCATCGCTAGTATAGAGGGTTCACACACCACTAGAGCTTTGGGATTGTAGATAGCTTCCAAATATAGTTTTAACAACCAAATTAGTTTCATTAAGATCTCATGGGTCTACACATAAATTACATGTTCAAAGAGCATATCCTACTTCCAAATGGGTCCCTAACATCCCTACAGTTACATCCACTTCTCAACATTATAGTGGAATCCCATAGTCAATTTTTACTTCAAATATTTTAGATAATTTATAGCGTATACAAATTTTAGAGCGATAGTTTTAGTATTTTCATCCTACTTCACATTCATGCATGATTCCACTCCTAGATACTGAACACTGTGATAGGGAGTCTCCCATGAGACTCATTGGTTAGTATCATCCTTTACCAACCTACTTGTACATAATATATTCTTCTTTATTATACATAGTTTAAATATTTCCAAAAAAATACAAAAATAATACAAAATTCAATAATACCAAAAACATTTTTGATTGTATATAACATCCATGCTTTACTTTACTACTATCATGCTAGGACTTAAATTTGTTATTTCATTCTATTATTTTTATATTATCTACATTAGCATGCTTTAATTTATCTTCTTTGAGTGTGTGTAGTAACATCTGACTACTTAATTGCTTTGCTTTACCTATTGAGGTGGTATTCTTACTTCTACATTTGAGACACACATTGATATACATACCCACTAGGGGCATCTTCTACATGACTACACCATCCAAGTTATGTCATTCCTACACTACACACTCCAAGTTATCATGATGATGTAAATTTATTACTAGATTACATAGATTACTATATCAACATTTCACTAGTATCTAGCACTTGTGTATCTCCTTAGCATATACCTAGTCTTGTACTACACATGTCTTGCATACTTTCACTATTGCTTTGATTAGTTAGATGTCATTTCATTTCTAGTTCTATTTTTGTTATTTGTATGTGATTTAGGACATCTAGCAATATCCTTTGCTTCTATTTATGTATGTGTACCTTTGGACATTTGCTAATGTCCCTTGCTTGTACTATTTTATGTGCCTATGGCCCTCATGTCAATCGTTGTTTGTTTTAAATTATATGTGTATGTGGAATTTGAGTATGCCTTGTATGCTTGCTTTCTAGTTTGAGTGGAATGTTCCCATGTCCCTTTTTTATGTGGCCCCTTGGCCAACCTTATATGCTTCTTACTCCATGTGCTTATTTGCTTGATTTGATTTTTTAATTATCGCAATGCCTTGATCCATATCATGTATTTTCCTTGCTTTCTTAGATGCCATGATGGACATCATGCTCTATCCATCCTTTAAAAATAATAACTAACAACTAACATTTATAATTCTAGTTTAGTACATTTCACATGCTTTTACATTGTTATATCTATCTATGTATACCCCTTTTGATCTAACAATCTCTCAATACAAACATTACTATTTCTAGAGATATCTTGTAAAATATAATTGCTATATCATATATCTATGTAGCTTTACACACTTTTAAGACTCTTTTCTTTTGAGGAAAGTCATTTCAAGTTCAAACATTCCTACCCTCAAAAGATGGGCAATAAACAAGGATTTTGTCACAAAGTTCAAATCTCACAATAGTCAAAATAGCAGCATTTAGATCACTAGTTTAGAATCTAGAGGTCAAACTAGTTAGAACAAGATAAAAAAATATTGATAATTCCAGATCAATAACTAGTTTTAGCATAGGACAACAACACCTAAAATGACAGTAGTGCCAAATATAGTGGTGTCCTCATTTTGTCACTCTTGTCTAGGTAAAAAAACACCTAGGTTTTACAATAATAGGCAAAAAGTTTAGCTCAACTATAGTTTTTGCGTATCTAGATTAGTTAGAATAAATAGTTTTAGTATATTTTTATCAAGAAATATAGATATAGAGGGTATCATGTATGGCAATATGACTCTTAATTCAAATTTTAGATTAGGCAGTTGACATAACTTCCAAATCAAAGTCCATGTTTTTGACTCCAGTGATTGGGGGTAATGTGCATGACATATTGGTCTTCTTTATTTCTAAGTTTAATTTATTACCAAAGAATTCTTAGTAGTTTCATGCCTTACTCCATCTATAAGTGGTTGGAATCAATTCTCAAGTTGAAATTTCATACATGTTTAACTTCTTGAGTACCCAAGTTCTCAAGTTGGTTTCTATATAAGCATATTACATCAGTTCTAGAGTGGATTTCATAGAAGCCTAACCTCTATCTTTCAAAATGGCCAAAAGTGGCCTAGTTTCTAGCATAAATTCGACTATCCACACCACATTATCAAAATTTTAGATCATCCATGGGATCTATGAGCCATATTATATGAAATTTATTCTATACCAGTATCACTTCATAACTTTAGTTCATGGGGAAATGATGGAGCCAAAGGTCTAGCAAGCCTTTATATTCTTGAGCCACCTATTCAGAGGGATTGGACACATAGTCTAGACATTGATTATCACATGCATGATCATCTAGCTTCACTCAGTAGGTGATGATGGAGATAAAGGGCCTACCTTTGTATTATTAAGCCACTTTTTAGGGAATTGAGCATTCAGCTCCATTCATGATAAAATTTTTGGTACAACATCATCCAGCATAATATAGAATTACTCAGCCTACTCAGGATCATAATAGGTTTTGTACTAGTTCACGTACTTAGTGATGTGTATTCATTCATTTCTCTTCCTTTTCCTTTTACTCAAATATTATATGTTCTTGTTTTATATCACATATAATAATAAATGATCTACTCTTTGTTTCATTTCATAGATTCACACTCGCACAATGTGCTCTTTATGCACTATCTAACATTCATCAACATCACACAATCTTCATGGGCTTCACATTTACAAGTAAGTTTAGGTACACTTTTATTTTTTCCTTTATCCTAGTAGTTTTCTTTACTACATCAATATAATAAATAGGGGGCAAATGTAGTCATGAAAAATGCAAAATTTGGTTATTTTAGTGTGGCTAATGACACCTAATCTATAATTCTTCCTACTTTATTTCATAACCCTTATATGTTTTTATTTCATTGATTCCCAATCATCCACAACCTTTCACACTCAACCTTTATAGACCTAGGAAGCTCTTTCAAGCCTAGATCCATCCCCTTAGGTATCATTCCCTCTAGACAATAGTGCCCAAGTTAGATAGGAGAACTAAAACCTAAGGTGTCCTATTTATGGTTCTATTTTTTAAGTTCAAATTTGGTTCAAATGGTAATTTTATCTCAGATCCTTATTCTAGTTCATGTTAGCCTAATGTAAATTCATTTAACCTAAAATCATTAAATCACATATAAAAGGACATTCAATGTACATTTAGAATGGTTAGCACTCATTTACAAGAGAGAAGCAAGAATACAAGTAAGTACACTCAAGAACTTTTCCCTATTCTCTAGATACAATCTTCTAATATTATTCTAAGCCTATTCAAACACTTGCACTAGTCCCTGGCCATCTAAAATACAACTAGTTTCACATCTAGTTGCATTTTTCATACATAATTACACCAAACACTTCAATGGGAGAAATAAACTAGGTTGATACCTCATTGGAGTATTGGTATGTAGGTTGTGTGCCCACACATGGGGTGTGAAGTACATCTAGTTATCATTTACACACTAACCCCTTCTTTCTATTTCTTAAATTATCTTTTCAAGTTCAAGAATAAATATATCTTAGGGATTTTTAAGATTAAAAAAATGCACAATAATCTCAATAAAATTTTGGGATTTGATATTTCACTAACAGATCAACATAGACCTATCGAGTAAAACCCATAAAACTTAGATCACCTAGATAATAGTGTCAAAAAAGGACTATAATACTAAATAGTTAGGTGTCCTACTTTCAATTCTCCTATCCAATCAAAAAATAATGTTTAGGGAACTATTTTCAACACTTTATTAGTCTTGTAACTAAATTATAATACCTTGTCTTAGACTATAAAATATATAACATGCTAAGTTACATTTCTCCTTGCTCTCTTACTTTTTTTAAAATGGTCAAATTACAGTTAAATTTCACAAATCAATATCCATAATTAGGAATATTATTTAATAATTTTTCATAATCATAATTTTTTATTAAATATGAATAAAAATCAATTATTCCCAAAAATAATATAACAAGATGCAATATCTTCAATCTCCTTTTTTGTGATTCCAAGACTAGGCATCTTGAAGTCATGTGACTTAGTCCAATGAGGCTGCCAAAGAGCTAGGATTTATTCAAGAAAGAGTTATGATTTTTTATCAACTAAATAATACTATTTAGGTTCACATACCATAGTTCCATCAAGTAAAATGGTGATGGGGTGAGGAAAAGATGAAATAGTTGGTGGAGGTGGCACATAGAACTCAAAATCAGATTGAGAGTGAAATGTAGGGGATTCTTTTAGAAGCTCTTGAGGAAGGGGAGGTAGACCTTGGCCTAAAATGGATTAGTTTTCTTCCTTAAATTTTAAATAAATTCATTAAAATATAATTGGTATTGACCATTCTCTTAAGGAAGGTTAGATGGGGTGTGTTTAGGTATAGGATCTTCTTTTGGGTCTAAACCTTCCATCACACCTTGACTTAGCAATTTCATCTTTGACTTTAACTATTCAATTTTATTAGATAGGTTCTCTTGAAAAATAATCTCTTGAAATTTATAAGAATCATCATGAGTACAAGGAGTACAAGAAGACTGACATATAAGACAAGGAGTCTATTGAGGAAGGGTGGGAGGAGCTTGCATAGGATCAAGTTTTTCTTAAACTTCACACTCTTTATCGAGGCTCTTCTCCTCTTTCTTTCCCCATGACACCACTATCTTACTATAGATTAGGATTTTAATATTAGGAGTCTTTTATTTAAGTGGTGATTCAACTTGAGGAGTGGATTAATTACTCAATAAACTTGGAATCTCCTTAGGCTTGGATTCTCTACCTTGTCTCTAACTTGGAATCTCATATCTAGATGTCTTTTCTTGAGGTGGGGATGTAATGGGAGAGGGAAATGAGGGATTGAAGCCTAAATCATTTTATAATAACATGAAATGATTAATTTTATTATTGTAAAAATCAATCTACCTATCATGATTAGCTTCAAAATTAAGGTTTCTCTTTTCAACTCTCTCTTCCATTTGATGCGGAAAAGGATGACTTTGATAACCTTGATTAGGATCATGAATAGGGGTCAATATGACTGATAGTAATCTTGGGGAAGTGTATATTAAGGATGATATGTTTTTTGAGGCTTCCTTTTATGATTTATTAGATTATCCTCTAAGGAATAAACCAAGACACTCACATCTAACATCTCACTTGTAAGCCTCTACCAATTGGCTCTCTCAATAGGTGCCCACTCTCTTTTAACCAGATCTAATGAATATATCACATTATGAATAATATGAATAGGAACCTCTTGACCATAAATCCATAGATTATCAAGATCCAACATGTACCTCTCATATCTAAGAAGTGTTGCTTAAAAGTAGAAGTGGAATGACTTGAGAAGTGACTAGGTTGACTAGGAGGAGTAAGACATTGAGAAGGCTAGCTATATGGCTGATATAATTCATGAATAGGCTATGAATTATTATATTGGATATGGTATGAGTCATATTATAACTGGTAAGGGTTAAAATAAGGCTGATATATAATAATATAGGCTAGATATACCTCATCAACTTATGTAAAATAAAACTCAACACCAAAGTTAGCCATAGAACTTCATTAGGAAGAAAGAACATAAGGAATGGTTATCAAAAATATTCAAAATGAATACCTAGCCTAATTGAATAGCTGATGTAACTTTGGAGTCACCATTGATGCTTATATAGATGTCTCTAAAGATTGATTGTTGGAAGACAACACAAAAAATCTTTGAACTTCTTAGACTAAAAGTCTCATCAGGCATGCCAAAAAAATATCATCACTTGGATTCATACCCTTTGAGGATATGTCTAAGATATCCTCATCCAAGGGTCATAATTGAAACACCTCTAGGCTTGTGGGTATCCTAAGGATGAGGTGAATCTCTAGGTATAGATATATCCCTTGATGTACCACTTTGGATCACTACTACAACTAAACTTTAAGGGGGAAGGGAGAGAGAAAACTAAAATAAAACTATCCTAAGGGTGGTGATACACCAAATTTATTGATGAATACCAACCAAATACATGTTACACATGAGAATAAGGCATACACTGAACTTACATTTCTCCAATATACATCTTCTCACACTAATATTACATTATGAGGTTATGGATGAATGTTTAGGCTAGGTGGAAAAGATAAGAGGAATTAAATGACACTAGTGAATATACTAACTCACTAAACCTTGACACTTCCTAGAACACTTCACATGCCCTACAAGAAGAAGCTTTTAAAATGCAAATAGGATGAAGGAATGAAACAACATGATAAGGAAACATAAGTTATCAATTAATAAAAATAAATCATACATGTAAACACACTATGAAGAGTCATTAATAGGTAAAAATTATTAGTATTATTGATAAAATGGTATGTAAATGAGTAAGGATTCACCATACTCAGGTAGAACATAAGTTATAGTGGCCCCAAATGGCTAGTTCTTATAAAACTTGAGACAGAAGAGAAGAGAGAAGTCCAAAGGTCACAAGGAAACTTGTAAATATAATAAAAGGAGTTACTTGTGCATGAGAAGAGTATATGGGATGAACCTTGTAGGTTTACAAGGAAAAAGTGGCTCTCCAAGTCATGAAACTCTTGCCAAGTGGCATGAAAGTTCTCATTCTAGCTCAAAAAAGTGCCTTCATGATTTGGGCCTATTTGAATGTTCAAAAACTGATTATGGATAGGTATTATTGTTTTAATTAATGGTTAGTATTTCAAACATACCTTTCCATGCATTGGTTGTAGGCTTAGTCATCTAGAATCATCCCAAATGAGTTATCATCATCAATTATCAAGAAAACTCTTCTTTCATGCACCCTACATAATTGTCCTTAATTTAGCTTTATTTTCTGATTAAAATCCATGTTATGGACTTTATAATACTCATAAATACCCTACATGTCCTTATAAAAATTAGGGACACCTTAAAATCAGCTCACTTGAAGTTTTCCACCCTTTGCATTAGCTTGTCCACTATGTCAGTTTTGATTGGCTGAGATGAAGTTGTTTATTTTAACACTTATGAGTTGTTATGAATAATTAAACATACATTATGGGTTATCATAAGTCATAATACTTCTCTCAAATTTGTTTTCATATTTAAACTCATCTTGGAACCTATAAAACACATAAAATATTCAAAAGTACCCTATTTTGTACCATGTCCATACAATTTTGTATAGTCTAAAATAATGGGGAGTATAATTATGGATTATAATATAATTTTAAATTATAATCCTAGGCAAAATATGCCATTATATTATCTTTATAACCTCATTTCTCTAAACTAGTCATTAGCAAGGGTTTGCAAGGGTTTCAGCTTGTTTTGACCTCTTAGGCTTTGTTCATAAAAAAATGAAACTAAACCTAAAAATAATGTCACAATAATTATTTTCAAGGACATTTATAAAACCTTCAAACTTATTTGGTGCTCATTAAAATCACCAAGAGAGATATGAACTTCCAAAAGATAATCCATCAAGCTCTTCTCTCCATTCCAACAAGCTTGAGTTATTCTTGAGCCCCAAAATTGATACCTTGTGGTTTATTTATCATATAAATATATTTAAAATTTCTTATATTACCTAAAAAAATTTCCCAATGGTTTTGAATTCATATCTCATGCTATAAGTGCGAATGACCCTGATTTGGATACTAGGCCTAAACCATGTCCAATAGGGTTGATTGCAACCTTTGTGTTTTGGATCATCCTATTTGAATTATTTGAATTAAAAAATATTTAATTACTTCACAAAAATGACACAATCCATTATAACTCTCATCTCATGTCACAATTAGAATTGACCCTCGATTTGACCTCTAGGCCTAAAAATGTCTAATAGGCTTGACTACAACTCTAAGGGTTTAGACCTCCTTATTGGGATTAATTCATTATTTGAGGTGTTTATAATTTATTAAAAACTTTTATCAAAATTAAAAAACCTTTTTTAAAGTTTAAATCATCTCCTTGACTTGCCTTTCATCATTAATCTACAAAATGTAGGGTTTTATGCCTAAGGGGAGTGCCCTCTATCTGAGACAAAATAAAGGGAACTTCCTCTATTTTTAAGACCAAGTAGGTATTTTAGAGGCTTATATAGGTTATAATTATTAAATAAACAAAATTTCATCCATTTATCTTATGCATATACCACCCAAACCTCAAAAAAATCCAAGATAGGCTTGTGCAAAATGGATTGTGTGCAAGAATTTTAAGATGTGTACTATATGTGAATAATTTGAGCCTTTTATCTATTAAAAATCAAATAATAGAGTGTAATTATACAAATTTTATTATTATAATTGTTTCAACATGTTTTTTCACCATTTTAATTCCTCATATACTGTTATATACACCTTGCTTAATCAAAACTGGGTTTCCATTCTTGACTAAGTTTTGCTTGTTTAGAGCTCCTATATGATGTTCCTTATATTATTTTAACTTGAAAACCTTATATAAGTATATATAAAACATTATAAGGTCAATATATTAGTTATTTTACCTATCCATTATATTTTTGGGTTATATCCATCTCAAGAAACTCACTCTTTATGCTCACTACCCCTCTCTACCATTACAATTGGCTATAGGTACAAATTACCTCCTTGGGGTTAATTTAATGATATAGGGTCATATTTAATCCATAAAATACATAAAAATAATTTTTTATTCACATATTCTATATACATTCTATGTAAAATACTTAGGATATCCCTCAAATAAGTCACTATTAGCATATAGTCGCTTATAGTTGATTGTGTTGGAGTCATCAGGACCTGTAGGTGTAGATTATATGAACTATGCATTTAATGTATGATAAATGACCTATTTGAAACTTTAAAAATATTTAAATAAATATATTTTTCATTTACATACTTTAAATGAGGTCCATCACCAAAGTATCTAGTCTACTATCCATAATGACCCTACAACCAACTTGTAGGTGTTAATTTCTAGAGGGAAAGACACCTATATGTGTCTAAAACACTATATATCACCATATCATAATGATATATATTTATATTATTGTATATTTAACTCAATAATTCCATTTAAAATAAATAATTATTCCTCATCATCACATTGAAGTGTTAAGGTCACCTTGTACCTTCAAAACCTGAAGATATTACTTTTTGGTTTTAACGGTTTTAGGGGCATCTTTAAGACTCCCAAAAACTATCTTCCATTGAATTTATTGACTTAATTATTTTAAAATTTTAAATTATACATATATTCTACAAATTTTTATTATTTTTATTCATTATAATTCTTTGAAACCATATCATATGACCTCCACTAAAATGCCTTGGATCTCTATTTTCATAGTTTAGGAATTTACTCTCAAAATTTAGTCATTATCATTTGAAGGTGATCCCTATCAAAATATTACCATATATAATTCTTAAAATTTCTTATATTCTCCCTTAAATAGTTTATGACTCCAATTAGGGTTCTAAAACATGCCTTAACACTCTATTGAGTGCCTCAATCCCCTATTTAGGCCATCTGTAGGTGGCTATTTACAAATATAGTCAGTGGGTTTAAAATTTAGAAAGTGAGTAGAAAAACATGTTAGTGATCACATCAAAACCTTTACCAAATTTTAAAATATACTCTTAAAAATATTTAAAATATTGAAACATCTCAAAAATTCTTTATCATGACATCATTTTGAGAGGTAGATGCACTATTGGGTTGTGTACATGTAGTGAACATGAGTTAGACAAATATACCAAAGATTATGCATTTATATTTAACTGGTTTATCTTAAATATGTTCAAATGGAAACATAAATATGTTTCAAGTCTCAAAAAAAGTCTCACACTTCCCTTCTAGTGTTGAAATCTTCCTTCATAGCCTTGTAAGGTGCAATGTTAGTTACATACAGATAGTGAGTAGGAACAATAAACATACTAAAATAAATATACCTTTAAAACTAACTAATATATATCAATGGAATGAAAATTGAATATAAATATTTTTAAAAAATTTAAATAATCCCCTATGCTCCATTTCAATGTTTGTCCTTCATGATATTTTTGTATACATTCATTAATGGTTGTTTGACTGTGAATGTTACATATGACTGCAAACTCATGGAAATTGATTTAAATAATGAATTTTGAAATTTAAATGGAATAAAAACCACATTTAAAACATTTTAAAGGTCTTATCAAAACCATATAAATCTAGGATCAAGCATGAAGATCTTAAAATGGTGAAATTTTTCTTATAACATAGCAAAGTGATTCCTCCTACAAATTAAGATGATTTTTATATTAACACTTAATGAAATATGAAAAATAGAATGAATAAAATTATTTAAGATACTAAACATCCTTTGGAACCAATATCATTAGATAGTTTGTATGGACTTCTCCAAAATGGATCAAAACTTATAAGGTACACATATTAGTAGACAAACTAGATAGTCTAACTTCTTAGGAATGGTTCATAAAGCACAGAACACCATTCCTCTATAAAAAAACATAAAATATAATATAGCTAAATTTATAATACACCTTCAAGTTAATTTTTATGGAAACCTCCCATGCTGACCATACCAAGTATAAACCTGAAGACTGTTTTTGCTTGCCAAGCCTGGTGGAAGGAGAGATAAGCGATTTTATTAATTTTTTTGAGATTATAATAAAAATAATCACTAAATTTTTTTTTTTGAATACCAAATGACACTCCTAAAATTTCTCCAACTATAAAAGTCCATACAAGTCCATACAACTCAAGAAAATTATTCTTTTTCAAATAAAACTACCCTTTTTCTAAGGAACCTACCACTTTTCACTTAGAAATTTTTTAATAAGGTATAATAAGACACATTTAATGTGAAATAACTTTTTAAAACCTTAAAATTTCCCTATGATAATGTACAAGTCATTAAATGCTCTATTTAGACCCCTAAAATTACTGAAAATGACATATTGACTAATAAGACTAATTACCAAGGCTAATGTATCATTAAATAACATAAATTAGCATATAATAAACCCTATTAAATAATACTAAACCTAATATAATCCTATAAATTTATTTTTTTACCTATAGGGGTCCTAATTTGACCTACAGGATCTAATTTGGTCAACATTAAGATGAATAAATATAATGATAAGTTCCCTAAAAAAATTATTAGCTATAGTTGCTCAAAACACTATATTTCAAATTTCTTAACCATATCCATAATCAATAATGATAAGGTCTAACAAAATGGCTTAACCATATTTATAATGAATAATGCCCTTTTAATTATATTTTTATTTCAATTAACAAACTATGCCAACCAAAATATAATTATTATCTTAAGTGTATTGTGTCCTACGTCATAAGTGGTCCTTAAAAAAATTATAAAATTGAGTAAAATAAACATGGTTTTCTATCTATATGGTTTTAATGACTAAAAAACTTAATAATAAATAATTAAAACTATAATTATAAACTTGTATGTTAAAATTGTTACATCTTCAAGACTTTAAAGCTTTAAAAACTAGGTGGTGTTAAAATAGGTTACAGACATAAATGATTTCACATCCTAAATTCTCACACCTAAAGTATATTGTATTTTTATCATTGAATGTGGTGTAGGTGGAATTAAATCTATGGGGATCAAGGTTGAGATCTTTCCCCATTTTTTAGTGAATTGGTGCTGGCATATTGAAGGGACAAGACAAAATTTAATTTTGGTTCAACACATTACCTATGGGATTAATGCAAGTTATTCAAATACATATGTGATAATTTTCTAAAATTTTCTAGTCATTTATGTAAGTTATTAGTACAAATGAGGTTATTGGTCCAATATAGATACTTACAGTTCACTACACTATAGATACCTCAAATAAGTTTGGTATAAAATAACAAGGGAACACTAAAATATACTTATGCATATCTATAATATATTTTTCAACTATTATATACATGTTATCTTAATCAATCATAACACAAAAATATAGCTACTTGGTATAAAATATTAAGGGAATATAAAAATATATTTATGCATCTCTCTAATAGAGTTTACAACTTCTATAGACATGTTATTTTAATCAAATATAATGTAAAAATACACCTACTTGGTATAAAATAATAAGGTAATTCCACAATACACTTATGCATCTCTATAATAGAGTTTACAATTGTTATAGACATGTTCTCTTAATCAAATAGAACACAAAAAATACACCTAATTGGTATAAAATAATAAGAGAATGCCAGAATATGCTTATGTATCTCTATAATAGAGTTTACAATTGTTATAGAAATTTTCTCTTAATCAAACATAACACAAAAATACACTTGCTTGGTAGAAAATAATAATGGAATGCCACATTATACTTATGCATCTCTATAATAGAGTTTACAACTAATATAGACATGTTCTCTTAATCAAATAAAACATAAAAATACACCTACTTAATATAAAATAATAAGGTAATGCCACAATATACTTATGCATCTCTATAATAGAGTTTACAACTATTATAGACATGTTCTCTTAATTAAACATAACATAAAAATACACCTACTTGGTATAAAATAACAAGGAAACACCATAATATACTATAATAGAGTTTACAATTGTTATAGGCATATTCTCTTAATCAAACAAAACACAAAAATACACGTAAAGTATATTTTAACAAGGGAACACTACAATATACATATGCATCTCTATAATAGAGTTTATATTTATTATAGGCATGTTCTCTTAATCAAATAGAACACAAAAATACACATACTTGGTATATAATAACAAGGGAACACCACAATATACTTAGGCATCTCTATAATAGAGTTTAAAATTATTATAGACATGTTTTCTTAATCAAAACAAGACACAAAAATACACCCAATGCCATGCATATCTATAATAGAGTTTACAACTATTATAGACATGTTCTCTTAATCAAACATAACACAAAAATACACCTACTTGGTATAAAATAATAAAATAATAACACAATATATATATATATATACTTATATATATATATATATATATATATATATATATATATATATAATAGAGTTTACAACTATTATAAACATGTTCTCATAATCAAACAAGACACAAAAATACATGTACTTGGTATAAAATAACAAGGGAACACCACAATGTACTTGTGCATCTCTATAATAGGATTTACAACTATTATAAACATGTTCTCTTATTCAAATAAAACATAAACTTACACCTACTTAGTATAAAATAACAAGGGAATGACACAATATACTTATGCATTTATATAATAGAGTTTGCAACTATTATAGACATGTTCTCTTAATCAAACACAACCCAAAAATAAACCTACTTTGTATAAAATAATAAGGAAATGCCACAATATACTTATGCATCTCTATAATATATTTATAACTATTATAGACATGTTCCCTTAATCAAATAGAACACAAAAATACATGTTATTTCTAATCAAGCATTAGCACTTTTCCATCAAAATTAAAGTCACACAGTATTGATTATCAAAATGTAGTCTAACTACATAAATCCATAGAAAAATATTTAGGATCAAAAAGTATGTTATCTTTCTTCAATCAACCTCGGATTTCAAATGCCTAAATTTAAAATTTCAATATGCCAAGTTTTTTCATTTTGTTCTTGATAATTGTTACGTGCATTCTGTTTAAAAGTTATTAGACTCATATCTAGTACTACAATACTATATTAGTGTAGTGTGTTTGAATAATTATTAGTTAATCATCTTATTTTAGATGTAGATTTCCAAATTTCAAAGTTCTATTAAATCTAAAATCAAGGACATTGTATCTAGTTATATATAGCCTCAAGTAGGTCTCCAAATTCTTATCAAGCATTTTTCTTAACTTTGACTTTAAAAATGACAATGTACTAAAAATTATCTCATCTTTCACTAAGCCAAAAATCATTGTTTGGCATAAATAAGTAATACTAAAATATTCTAAGATACCATCACATATTATTTCACTTAAACTTAAATTAGTCCATAGTCTAGTAATCAATCCATCTTTAAAAACATTGTCCACAACTTTGACTTGTTCTATAATTATTATGGCAAATCGAACAGACTGCTCACTTAGCTTTAACAAATCTAAAATTCCTTCAATTTGTTCACTGTTCAATTCTACACTATTTCAAAAGTTTTGGGCCAAAATTTTGATTTTATTATAAAAATTTGATGAGTTAGCATTTTTCCAATATTAAGGGTACACCACAACCATGGATTCTAGAAGTTCATTTCAATGAAAATGATCCCTAATCTCTATAGAGAGACATGTTTCAATTTATGTCAAGGTAGACCTTATATAGGATACAACCTCAAGGAATCAATCCCTTGTAATAAGAACTTATTTGAGTCTATTAGATCAACCAACTATGTCAAAAGTGTGTAGGGTATTTTACATTCTCATACTTTTTCACATAAATATCTATCTTCATTATATTGCAAATAGTGACCACTATGTTCAATAGTTGTCATCAAGATCCAGCTTATTAAATTTTCTACTATAAATATATGTTGTGTTAAATATAAATTATCAAGGGTAAGGCATATTAACTTTCTCGACGTATAATATTCTTGAATGTACATTGTTCTTTTTTGAGCTTTATTTATTATTAAATTCATTTCATCCAACATGGGTAAAAAGTCTCATAAGGTTAATAATGTCTCTATATTAGTTAACCAAAACAAAATATCTAGAGCTTCATATATTATGTGGCAATGTTCCTCCATTATTCCCATCAATGACTGATATTCTACATATACTCTATGTTTTGGTCCACAAAGGGAAATCCATTGAATATCAACAATCTTAAGTAGATTGTTTCCTTTTGTTAAACCTTCAATAAAAATTTGAAATTGTAAAAATATTTTTGGACTTCTATTAACATATGAATGGATTTCACAAATAAAATCTTACACTTTTGAGACTAATTTAAAATTGATCATAATTTTGAATGTTAAATACATTTTATGTGACATGAAATAAATATAAATCATATATGGCATACAATAAGTTCATGGCCTTACACAAATATCACTTATTTGACCTTTTATAATTGATGTTCCATCTTCCCCTACACAAACAATCTTTCTTACAATTGACAAATCTTCCATGCCACTAACCTCTTTCAAATTATTTTTGACTAGTTCTAAAAGGTTTTGAGAAATTGTATTTTCTTTCATTTTATGAATGGTAAGAAAATGAGTCTAATGAATATGATTTATAAACGTGTAAACATGCATACACACCCAATAAGTGTTATCAACGGATGTATTTTCATCTAATGACAATTTTATGTATATTGAAAGCCTTGTTTTCTCTTAAAGATCCTCCTTTTTAACCTCAGCAAAATAATTATCCCATTCCCAACCACTAGTAACTGACCAATGAGTATTTGGAAAGTTCAAGATTCCAAAAAATTATATCATGTCCTTATATCTTAGATAATTGGTCATTGGTTGACCTTTGTTTAAAATGTGAAAAATAATACAAAGTTGTATAGTCTTTGACATTTGGCTGATTTCTATCATTTTTCCAAACAAAACTGAAATGTTTCTTCCACTTACATGAAGTTTTTGTTATTTTTTTATGTATTCATCATATTCACTTGTATACCTAACATGAAGAGACTCTTCTTTTATTCTCCATCACATCACTGATTTTTCCTCTCCATTTATAATTTTATTTTTGTACACTTTTCCTACATGTTTCTCTATGGTATCTAGTTTTAGCTACAATAATTTATCCCTCCCCAATTTCCAACTAGATATCTTACATCTACACTCTTTTAGTGGATAATTAGTATCTTCACTCAAAATAAGTTCAATAAAAGGATATTTATAAACCCATTAAACTTGAAAACTCCTTCAAATTTCTCATTTGCCTAACTTTTGTTTTTTGGAGATGTGACAAATTTTATGAACTACTTGTGAGGTTCAATCATAAACACTTTTAGAACCAAATTGTCTTAAATCAGTTGTGTCATGATCATTGGCATTCTTACTTATATTTATTGACTGAAATTTATTAAAACCCTATTGAACATGATCTTGATCATGATAAATATTGTTTGATTCTAGTTGATTTTCTAAAGTAGTATTTATTTTTAAAAGTTGTTCTAGTTGATGTTTATTAAATTATGAAAACAAGGTATTTCCTTTTGATTCACCCCCTATTAATTTCCTATAACTTGAATTAGGAGTAGACATTTTATTAATCAAAAACTTTTCAATGTCAACTTTATGAATCACCAATGCAAAGCACTCCCTTCAAGGATGGAATCACTATTCCATTTCTTGAATTAAATTTTTCATTTTTAGTTTGAAAGTTAGAACCTAAAAATAAGGAATGATACTACCACATTTATTTATAAAAATATGAAAGATGAACTACCAAAATATCTATGTGAAAATGATATCATAGACATAATCTAAATTTACACAATCTATAAATTTATAAATTAAAATTTGAACCAAACCACAACTCACTTGCAAATTCAAAACATGGAAATAGGGACCAACATAAACTTATAAGGACATGCTACAATTTCTTAGTGACTATTTTGATACACTTTGGATCTTTATTTTTATGGTTGTAGAATAACAGTGATTTTAAGAAGCAATAAATGTTTCAAAAATGTGCATAGGGATTTTTATAAATTCTAAGAATAATAATGAATGATGCACTAATGAAATATCTTAATTATAAAATATATGTATATGTGAATTAGATATCAAATAATATAATCTATCTTTTTCAACAAAGTAAAGCATATAAAAGAGGCAATCTCTTAAAGAAAATATTTTTAATTATATCAAAATGTTTTATCAATAAAAATAGAAAAATGAAAAGGAAAATATAATCACTATTATAAATAAGAGAAACTAAAACAACAAACTAACATACTCATAATTCAATGGCAAATATCATAATTTAATGTCAATCTTAGATTAGTCTTTTGAGATACTTATAGAGCTTTGTACTCAATTTATATTAAGTAATACACATGATCTTACCATATGTACTCAATTATTTTAGTTATGTCATCCTCTCTTTTCATATTTGTCTTGTGTTATGTCCCCATATTAGGTTTATTATTTATACTCTATACTCTATTTTTTGTCACAAGATTTTCTATACTCAGTTTATTAAATTATTTGGATAGTATTTACCACATACTTCTTTTAAACAAAAAATAAATTTGTTTCCTCTGATAAATACTCATTTTAAACAAAAAAGAAATTTATTTCCTTTGAGAAATAATGCCATGCAAGATACTTATTTTAAACAATGCATAAATAAAAAATGAATAAATGTAATAGAGCCTCATGACCATTTCATCCATATTTCTAACTAACCCAAAAATACCCATTTGATATATTTTGAGTTTAAGAAAAAAGATTTATAGATATACATGAAATTTCTAAGAAAACCAACATGCACAATGTTTTGAGCAAATATATTTAAAGAAATTATTTTCAAGGAACTTATCATTATATTTATCCATTTCAATACAAATGACTATGCATGCATACAAATTATCTCTAGTGTTAAAAATAAAAGAAACACAAATCCATACCGTACAGTTGTAATTACAAAGAAATCAACATAGAAATTGTCTACACCTCATCCCAATATTTTGATTACCAGAGCTTCACTTCTACCAATAGTTTTCATTAATGAATAGAAATTTTGAAAAATTGTCAACAAATATCTTTAGATAAATAATTTTGTGGGAACTTATCATTATATTTATTCATTTCAAGACAGACGACTATCGATGCAAATAACTTCTCCTAGTCTTCATAACAAAGAAACACAAATTAATACCTTATAGTTTTAATCACAAATAAATTAGCTTATAAATTATTGGCACATTATTTTCCAACCTCTTATCCCAATCTTTCAACTACCAAAGCTTCACTTCTACCAATAGATTATACCAATGACTAGAAAATTTGATAAATCATCAGCAAATATATTTAAATAAATGATTTTCAAGGAACTTATCATTAGATTTATTCATTTTAAGATAGATGATTGGGTATGAAAACAAATTCTCTCAGTCTTCAAAATAAAATAAACACAAATCCATGTATTTTAGTTGCTATCATAAGGAAACCAACTTATAAATTGTTTGCACCTTTTTTTATAACCTATCGTCTCAATATTTTGACTACCAGAGCTTCACTTTCACCAAGAGATTGCATAAATGACAAGAAAAATTGAGAACCCATGACATAAGTATTTGATCAAATTCTATTAATTTCATAGGTAATGTGTTGGACCAACATTAAATTTTGCCTTGGACCCCTCAATAAGTTGGCCTCAATTCACTAAAAATTGGGTAAAGATCTAAAACTCAATCCCCATAGATTTAATTCCACTTGCACTACATTAAATGCTATAAATAAAATAAACATTATGTTTGAAAATTATTTATTATTAAAATTTTTATTTATTAAAACCATATAGAAGGAAGAGCATGTAGCACCAAAGAATATTCAAAACATTTTCATATAATAAATATAATTATCATGTTAAGCTTATTGTGCCCTAGGTGGTCCTTATTATTTACATACATACATATACATATAAATACACACACACACACACACACACACAATGATTTTAGACTAACCTATACATGTATCATATACTTTCCTGATGAATCAAACCCATACATGTATAGTAACTCTAGCGAATATGTGTCCCAAAATAGGATCAAGTAATCAATAAGGAAAATATGTGTCCCAAACTATGAAATTGTATAAAATTGAGGCTATTTGACTTATGAATACCTTTTTATAATTATCCATTTTCAAAATCAAGAAAACCTACTTATAGACATTTGACTATAAATAGCCACTAAAATTTTTCCTAGACAAGGGGTACAAGATAGAGAACATACAAGACTTCAAAAAGTAGGAAAGGTATATAACTGATAAGAATATTAAACATCTATGTTTTTCAACTATACAAAATTGAGATGTTATGTAATCCACAAAATAGTATTTACATTTCCCCCATTTAATCTAGTAATGAAATTTCTAGTCTAAAATAAAGGAATGCATACCTAGATGTGTATAACACACTTTATCTTTGTGTGAGTCCAATTTGAGTTTTTTTTTAGTGACTAACCTATAACCAAGATCATATTGCAATATATAATAAATGTGTATAATCTATAATTAAAATAATTTAAAATGATTGAAATTTAAAGAACAAGGTTTAAGAGTACACCTATGTATCAATGTAACCACCTTGCCTATTAACATGTTGATTTGAAATATGTATCATTGTAAGGATTTAAAATTCAGATTAGGACAAATATGATTAAATATAGAAAGTACATATATTTAAGGAGATAGATAGAGATTATAAGTCACATACCCCAAACCTTAGATAAAAGGTGAGTTATCACTCGGTAATTAAGATTATCTCAACCATGCAACCCAATCATACTTATAATATGGTGAGTATGAGTGAAAAAATTCAACTAAAATTTTGAAATTGATAAGGCTATATGAAACAATCAATTCCAACCTAAAAACTTGGAAAGATTGAGTGATTTAATCACCCCAACCATACCAAAAGTGAACCAACTATCATAGTATATTAGTTTAATATAGTTTGTAAAAGTACATACTAGGTATCAATGTGTTAAAGTACATTTTGGTGGGTGATGATAGTATCTAAAAGTGTTTTTAAATCTGAAATTTATTTGGATTTTTCAATATTAGGTTCACATTGCATAATATATGCATCTTACATATGTATCCTATTGAAACTATGTATAATAATGATACTAATGTATAAAATTCTACCATAACTGTAAATTTGAATCTTATAATTATGTTATTTTTTTAATTTATAAATTGTGTAAGTGTGTATAACATGATTCCAAATCATGACCCCTTATACATGGAGAAATCTAAAAACTGGTATAAGTACCAATGTGGAGGACATGTTTCGAAAACATGCCCTTATTAAATCTAGGTGTGTTGAATACTATATAAATATGGGGAACATGCTTCCAAAGCATGCCCCCATTGAATATAAAACTATAAATATGTATAATCCATGCCTATAGGACATGCCCTTACTCTAAAAATTGATATAAGTACCAAATGTTAAATAAGTGTGGATAATATGCTTCCAAAGCATGTCCCCATTGAATCTATAAATTATATCAAATGTGAAGAACATGCCTCTATGGTATTCCCCCACCAATATTCCCACACTTTGATGTAAATTGAACCATGTATAATATAGAAAGAACATGTCTAGGTAGATATAACATTGAAGCACACATATCAATGTGATCACATGAAGTCCTAATATGCATGATAAGGATCATGGTAATGTCTATATATTAATATTACAGTCTCAAAAAATAAATCAAGAACACACACACACACACAATATCATTCAAAATCAAATAAAAATGTAAAGGTCCAAGGAGACCACAAACAAGGGGCATCTTCAAATGTTACATAATTGAAGGGATATGACTTAGTACAATGTCCAAAATACTAAGGATGACATATTCAAATGTCTGCAAAATAAATAATGACATATTAAAATTTCATAGAAAGAATACATAGGCATAGGGTCTTCAAATAAAGGAGTGTATTCAGATGCTTGGATAAGCAAGACAATAATAAGGCAAGACACTCAAGGAAGTGCATAAAGGAAAGCATAAGAATCCAACATAAACATATCATAGTATCCCATGGATTGAATGTGTTTATAGGCACTATAAATTTACACCATTTTATTATGAACAAATGTGACTTACCCCTTCCCTACCTTTTTATGTTGGTTAATATAGTTATACCATTTACTATCTAATATTGTGTAATTGATCAAGTTGATTACCATTTTACATAGGTAATTATTTAACCATCCCTAAATCTAGTAAAATCTCCCCAAGATTATTATGGGTAAGTTTTTTTAACCTCCCTAATAACTTATTCATACTTAAGCCCCATTAAAAACAAATCTAGACTAAGTTTAATCCATGATCTTGAGTTGTTAGAACCAATAAATTAAACTTAGACCAAATTAGTAATGATCCCCATGATCATCATTGATCCTATTAGGATTGACATCAATTTATAGCTAGTTCAGACTTAGTCTAAAAGATCCTAATTTTTTCACACTAGAATGTTGACAAAATTCCCCTAGAGTGCTATGGAAGAATGCCATCCCTATTTCAGTGTGTCCACACTCTATCCAAGGCCAAGCACATCCTTGTCAATTAGATATTTCTATACATCATAGGAAGCATTTTCAGAGTTATGTTTTATTTTTGAATGATTTTTTATTACTTCATGGTCCATTCATATTATATTTACTATTGTAATTATGTTTAGATAAACTGGTAACTATTCCTAAAGCCTTTTAGAATATGTTAGATTAATTCTTAGGCCCCATCTTGAGTTTTTCATCACCCTTGTAAATATCAACCATGATTATTTATATATTGACATCAATTACATAATTGATACTAATTTTGAGAAAAATGACATTGATCCATATGTTTTTATTTTTATTCGTAGCATGAGACTAGATTAGCAATCTTAAGTGTTTTCAATTTACTATTTCTAAGTCTTAAAAATCATGAATTATTGTCTATAGATGACCTTACCTAGTGTTATACATGATGTGGTTTCAATTCATAACCTACACATATTTCCAAACCCATTATTTGATGATCAAAGTGACATCTCTTTTGACCTAGGAATTTGCATGATTGTCTTTGCCACAAATTTAGAAACCATCACTAAGAAACTAGAAGAAATTCAAGAATAAAAACACTTAGCCATAGCATATTGGAATGAATGCTTTGATAATATCTATATAGTAAATTTATTTGTTTCATTTTATTTTCATAATCTTATCACATTATTTATTGTAATTTATCTCATTATATTATCCATTATATTGCATAAAATAGTGGACAGACATCCCTCTAAAGAAGTGTACCACTTCTTAGAATTGATCTTTTATTACATAGTCCATCCATCTATCTTATTAATCAAATATTGTCTAAATTGTCTTTTGTGTGCAGGTAGTCCTTCCTAGCCAAAAAGGAGTTCCCACCTCATTAGATCAATGATGCACATCCTCCATCATAGGTATTCATATTTAAACCTTGTATCATTTCTATTTTTAATAAGTTTATTTTATTAAGAAAAATTAACTAAAAAATACTAAAACATTCTATCACATCTGGTGGGACCCCTAAGGTCTCATTGTTCCTATTGTTTTCATTATGAAAATTTTAACTATTTGCATTTCCATAATTGTTATCTTTCATTCAAAAAGAAAAAATCTAAAAATTCTTAGTTTTCCTTTTAAGGTTTAAAAATAATTGCATTCATTCTTTATTTGCTTAGATGATTCACATCAAGTAATCTAGGTGTTAACCACTTTCTTCCATCAAGCATATAAATGGGTCAACCTAAGCCCTATGAACCCTAGTTCATCATTACACCTCATGGTTATCACATACATTGGTAGATTACGGAAGTTTAAAGCAAGTCATTAGTTGTCATTTCTTATTCATCAAGTCCATTATCTATTCATGTTATTAGATGCATTGTGGTTACCCTAACCCATGTCTCAGTTTGTGTCAAGTGTCATTAGAGTGTTTGAACATGTATGAAGATCTATAGTTATAGACACCTAAATCTGGACACTAATAAACTCCAATCAAGCTTTTGGCTAATTTCTACCCAAAATGCACAATTTAGACTAAAACACTAAAACATGCAAAATGATGTGAAACTAACATATTCAAGTGTCAATTTTGGCCAAGGTATCCATAAATGTAGCAATGTAATTTATGGGCCAACTAACTTTGATTAGTTCATTTTGAGTCAAAATTCCAAATGTGTACTTGCATGCTTTGGATTGCTCTTTCCTATCAAGTCTTTTGTGTAAGACTTATGCCTTTGGTATTTGTTGTTGGCAACATTATAAATGAGAATACACATCCAATGCATCTAATGTGGACTTCCAATTCAAATCCAGTCAAATTTAGGACTAATAACAAGGCATTTTCATCAATTTGAGTAATTTTTGCATAAAGTGCTTAAACATGCTTAAAGAGCTAATTAACCCCAATTAAGGCCTAATTAATAAAACCATGAAAACTTGTTGAATACTTATTTTTTGAAATGAATATTGAATATCTACATCACCAAGTGACCTCATTTCTTGGGAACACATACCTAGGCCATAAATGCCACAAATATGAGTATTCATACCATCCATGCCTCGTCAATGGCTTCCATGATGCCCTCCATGCCTCTTAATTTCCCCTTCTTCCAATGCCATGATGAGGATAATTAAAAACTCAATTCCAAAAATTGAATTAATCCTCAACCAAACATCTCAATCTTGAGATGGATGGTTGAGGTTGATTTTTATCAAATCCAAAAATCTATAAATAGAAGGCCTCACAAAATCATTTCTAAGCTTAATTAGTGCAAAGTTATAATGCAAGATTAGTTCCAAAAAGTTTCAAGAAACTAGTGTTACCATGCCAAATTGATTCCAAGCCAAGCCAAGACACAAGCCAAAGGTTCCAAGAGGATATTAAGGTAGCCACACTCCATTGAATAAGACCTCTTGAATCACAAGTAGAGCTAGCCACTACTACAAAGGCATTTGGAGCATCCAAGGAAGGTGAAAGGAATTCTTGTGTTTTCATTCCTTACGTTTCTAGTTGTGCTTGTTATTTGATTTTTTTAACTAAGATATCCCTATTTTCTAGGCCTAGAGATGTTATTCTATTAGTGTGTTTATTTCATTTTGGAACTAACACAATACTAACTAGCCTCTCTTGAGTCAAATTCCTAGATCACAATCTTGAATATCAAATTGCATTATTCTTTGATGGATATAAATGTGAACATGGAGGGAGAGAATGGATTATTATAATACCACCTTAAGTCATTTATATCCCCCTATATTTTGATCTTAATTGAAATTATACTAATAATATGGTAGAATATGAAGCCCTAATTATAAGTCTCCAATAAATTTTAGCTCTAGGAGTTAAGTCACTTCATATTTTTAGGTATTCCTAACTAGTAGTTAATCAAATAATTGGTGTATATCAATGCAAAAATATCATCCTCCAAAGGTATAATATATTAGTAGAGTAGTTTTTAGCCACCCTTAAATGTTATGTCATCTAGACCACTCCTTGATTAATGAACAAGTTTATTGATATCATGACTTTGTTAACTAAGCTCTCCTTAGTGTCTAGGCCTAGATATGTTATGTTATTAGTGTGTTTATTTCATTTTTTTTTTCATTTTATAAATAACACCATAATAACCATCCTCTCTTGAGTCAAATTTATAGATCACATAATGGCATGCTTGATGGGATTAGATGCATCCTACACATGAAGGAGATCTTTTTGCAACCTTAACAAAACTTATTTCAACTTTTAAAACTCTTAAAAATGGTTTTCTAACTTTATTTTGCCATTTTTTAGTTTCCATGGTTTTTACACAGTAAACAACATTGAAAAAAATACCAACATCAGATTAGTTAGCTTAACTGACATCGGTCAGCAAAACTGACATTAATTAGATCTCGGTTGGCTATTACTGACATCGATGGTATTGATCAATGTCAGTCACTATGTTTTTCCAAAATCACAAACTTGAGACCTCTTTTTCCAAAGTTTATTATTTCAAACTCAAAAGGGCTTCAAAGCTAAGGGACATGCTAATAATTTTATTGCAGGACCAAGTGGGATATTTTCTCAAAACATGTTTAAATCACTTTTGCATGCTTAAAATCTGATTAGGAACTTTATTTTGGTGTTTAACAAGGTATTTTTAGATGTTTTTGGTGAATGTTTTTCAAATTTTACAACTAAGACCAAAGGGTCAAATGAACACCACCAAACATTTCATTTAGGTTTAAAATTGAACACAATTGTCAATTTTTACTTGCAATAGTTTTTTAGTTAGATTTTGTTTGGAAAAAAGAGGAATGTTGTATGTATGCTCTTCCATTTGTCCCCTTTAGGAAAACCTTGGAATCAAAAGTGACATTCCTATTACAAAGTAGCCTAGTCCAAGGCTTAAAAATAAAGTCATCTAAAGCACTCCCCAAAAACTCATCAAAGTTGGATGATCTTGAAAATGACCCTAAAATCTTTTTACTTTCATGATTTATTTATATTTATGAATCTTGGCTTTTGAGGGGGAATTCATCACCTCCCACAGGTTATTTAGTGAAGCTTTGACATCACACTGTACACTGAGTGAACATCAAGATGCAGTGGCTGCAAAAAGGACTAGACCTTTTTGCAACAAGCCAAGTGATACAGACCAAAAATCCATGATTTTATTTTTATTATTTGGCATGAAAGTCATTGTGTAATTGATTCCCCTACTGATGTTTGAAACTTGATAGTTTATTCAACCCCACATGCCATATCCTTGTTAGGATTTGGACGATTATACTTAGTGTATTTTGGTCATTTATCTTGCTTGGTGTTTTTGAAACTAAAACTTATTTGTTTGTGTATAAACCATGTCAAAACCCTTTTGTCTATACATTACTCTTTTTTCTAAAGAGGCATTATGTTGGCCATTTTACACCACACTTGTGCCTTGAAATATTTGCTAAACTTATTTGTATGTATGTCATTTGAGTTACAGAGGGTAGTGTTATGCTGCCCAAATCATGTCAAAACATTTATGCCTTTTAGTCTTTTAAATATAACATTAACAACATCATTCAATCATATTTACATTATTAGGATATTGAATTTGTTTCAATATTTTTTTACCATTATATCAAAACCATTTATTTCAAACCATTTTGTGTATACCATTAGCCCTTTGTCTTGTGTTGTCATGTTGTCTAGTCTTGTCTAACTTGTTTAGTAAAATCCTAGTTTTCATCATTGATTTTTCAATTAGCCTTGTCAAGTTTGGATCCAAACATTGATTGATTTATATTTAGGCCTCAATTTGACATAGATATTTCTCTTTTGGGTTGCATAACATCATTTAATCAATTACCCAAATTTGAAAATTATTGATGGTTTGTTTGTTTAATGCCTATCCTCATCATTGTTTGTGACTTTATTTGGGAGAACACAAAATTTTTCAAAGACACTTTTATCTTATGCCTTATGCCAATTGATCATGTTTATGTTTGATTTTATGTGTTGAGTCTATGTCAAAGCTATTTCCAAACTTGTTAGATTAAATCAAATCACATCAGCCTTTACTTCCAGTTTAGATTTTGATGTCATTCAGCCAAAATTTCTAGCATGCTCATTTTTTTTAGCCTAGTTTTGACTCCACATTTGGACAAAAGACCTAGCAACTCAAATTTTTACTTTCCTAGTTTAGACCTTGTTTGGAACACTTTAACCTAGACCTTTGACATGTGAATTTTTATTCAGATGTTTGACCTTTTATGCATGTGACATTTGACATTAGATTATTTTATGGGAAGTCTTAGCAAAAACTATTTTGGAGATACAGATCTAATTGCAGACCATATTAGAGATACAACTCTACCCCTTTGACCAAGTTAGACCATGTTTGAACCATTTTTCCTTTGAACATAGTTTTTTAGAGTTTGTATAACTCTAAGTCTTTTTATTTTTATATCTTTCATCATTTACATGGATATATCTCACTACACTTATGGTGGAGTCACTTAAAATCCAAATTATGATAGAATGACTACACAAAATGACTTTTATGGATTTTGTCAAGACCCCAATGATGTTAATATGGTTTTTGAGATAGATTTCTATTCACCTCATATTAATCATTCATGGGAACAAAGTCACAAAGTAACTTATGATACAACTTAAGACCTTAATTGGTATGAAGAGGCTTGTGAAGAGGACTTTGAAGACCCAACTATAGATGATTTTGTTTTGGATAGGAATCCATACCCTCTTTTCAAAAATTAGTACATGGAACACATTCAAGAACAAACTTATGATCTAACTCATGATTGGGATGATATGGTTTATGAAGAAGACTTGGATGCTTTTACTTTTACAATTAATCAAGTTTCATGACATCCTTTTGCTATCTGATCATTGACTATCCATAACCCTCCTTTGGATTATGTGAGCCATCAAGATTTACAATATCCAAGGAATATCATTATCATTCCTAGACCTAGTCCTTTGGTTTGTGTGAGCAAACAAGCTCCAAAATACCTAACTATTTCTATACTAAGGCCTCATCCTTTCACTTGTGTGAGCAACCAAGATCCAAAACACCCCTTCATCATTCTAAGACCTAGTTCTTTGGCTTGTGCAACCAATCAAGCTCCACACTACCCTATCAGTATCATCTCAAGACTTTGTTCCTTTGGTTCATGGAATCAATCATACTCCCTAATGCCCTACCATTATCCAGCCACAAGTCGTTCCTCATCCAGTACCAATCCTAACCAAACCTCAGCCCATCCAATCATTCAAAGACCAAGCTATGTTCAAAATTGGTATCTTCCAACTCATTAAAACCCAAAGACAAGATAGCCAACCAATCTAAGATGTTTTTTTTTTAATCAACCACTTGTGATAAGTTAACCTATGATGAATCATCTATTGATCTTATATTAGTTATTGAGGAGTCTCACTTTGATGAGCTAGTATTTACTGAGTCACATCTTAATGATTATAACTACTTTTGGGAAAATCATTACCTTGATCATGTTCCTATTTTTCAAGATCCTCCTATTGACAAGCCAGTCTCTGAGGAGTTGCCTCTTGACCTTTTTCCCATCCTAAAGGAGTCTCACTTTAACAAACCAATTTTTATGGAGCCCATTATGTCATCATAGGCCATTACTTGTCTAAAACCAAATATTCAACAAGACATCATTATAATAGAGTACCCATTAGATGAACAATAAGAGTTAGAGTTAGGTTCTATTATTGAACTGAAATCAGATTTACCGTCAAAATTAGAATCAACATTAGTTATGACATTGGATTCAAAGTCCCTTGCTTTAGAATCATATTCAAATGAAGAATATGTTCATGACTATTACAACATTAGTTATGCATACTTTGAAGATCAATTTGAATACATTAATGATCCTTCTATAGTTTTTGAGGATGAGTACTTTAGCATTGATATAAGCTATCCTAGTACCTTTAATGAGGATTGTACAACCAACACCCATTCTATTACTATTCCATAGGCCATTACCATCAACCAAGATATTCATATTATTAAAATTCTATCTCTGATAAGTTTTGACTGGGATTGACAAAATCACACATTATTGAATTACATCCATGGTGACATAACAATTAAAGAATAAAAAGGAGGCCAAGACAACATTCAATAGTAGAAGAACACTCTTCTAGTGAAACCTTTTTGAAGGTGCTAGGGGATAAGTAAAGATCAAACTTATCCCCTTTTAGTGACACTTTTTTAGAAGTGATAGAAGATAATCAAATTCAAAATCCAATGTTCACTAGTGAAACCTTCTCAAATGTGTTATGGGACAATCAAGATAACTTCATTGGTAAAAACCTCATTGAGGCACCAATACCTGAGCACAAACATTATTTACTATTGGATGAAGATAAAATCAAAATAACTTCCAATATATAGCCTAATTAGATGGTAGATAATCTCAAGATCAAACCACAAAAAAATTGGGTGGTCCTATTGAGAGAAAATGTCTTCAGCCCTACCACAACAAAAATTATGTTAAATCCAACATCAACAACATTACATATGACTAAATGTCTTGATCTTTATTTGTTTCCCCATAATTATACATTTCATTATCATATACCATTACATTTCACAATCAAACCTACCATCCATTATTTGTCCCTATTTACCATCCATGGTTTTGCTTTCCTTTTTAGAGGCTATAAAGATACCTTGTATCGATGTTTGAAGGAATTAGAATCAATGACCAATGAAGATCAAAAAAGCATTCTTGGCAACCAAATTTGTAGGCCATTTTTGATAGAGCAATTATTTTGATGAGGTGTGGGATATAAATTAACATGATCAAGTATTCTATTTGTATCATTTATTGATTAGGATGTGCATCTCCCCATCAGTAGAAATAATAGAATCAAAAACCACACCCAGGCCAGAAACATATATCATGCCATTGCCATTGTTACATATCCCTTTACCATTATAGATCCCAACCATTTACCCCATCACTTGGGGGAAACCCTCCTACCATTTTAAACTAACTATCAAATCATCATTATCCTTAGCAATACCCTGCCATCTTATCATTCCATTCTTATATAGACCAAAGCCTATTTTTAGTCATCCTATCCAATCATATTTTGATCCTGGTTACTTTTCATTCTTCTCACACCTTTTATGTGGGAATTCTGATTAGGTTTAAATAATCAATCAAATCCATGTTTATAATGATAGTTTATTAAATTTGTGTGATAGTAAATATGGCAAGATATCTTTCATCCTATATCCATGTTTGTTTATGTGAGCTTGATTATAACCACCTATGGGAAAATCAGTGTTTCATCATTCTTGATACTAATTATAAGCACCTATGGGAAAATTAGTATTATTGAACTATGCTATTATATCCTAGTTATAATCACCTATAAAAAAAACTAGGGGCAAAACTTGTTTATCATGCATTATCGCATCACCTTATCTTCATTATTTTCATTTAACTAACTATTTGCCAAATTTGAGAACTTGTTGGGACCTAGTTGGTTTTTCCTTATCTTATGTGTGGATGGAATTACTATGACTTGAGGTCATTTTAGGACTATATGGGTCATGCTCAATTCATGTTGAGGTCACCTTAGTCCCCCTTTCCATACACTCTCACCATTTTGTGAGCACCCTAAGCCAAATGCTCTCATTTTTTTATGAGTAGGTATCTTGTCATTCTTTAATGTGTTAAGATATTCTCAAAATTATAAAAACATTTCAAAAATTTCAAATATCAAAAAATATTTTTCCTAGCTAAGCCTAGTCAGTTATCCTCAATTCACCTTACTGGGGCATTATCATTATTAGGATGCTTTCTTTTGCTTTTGTTTCCAGGCTTTCTAATTGTTTGTTTATTTTACGTTGTTTGTTTGTTTATTTATTTATTCTCTTGCATATTTATTTGTTTTAGAACTATTACCTTGACTCAATCTATATATGTTCATTGGGTTATTCCTTGGGCACATTATTCTTGAGTCCATTCATATTTATGTGTTAACCTTGTCATCATGGTTTTTATCATTGGTGCATTATTTTCAAATGTTTATTGGATCAAGAGTTAGTCCTTACACATATTTTGGCCAAGTATTCATGGTGTTCTATCATGAATCCAACCATCACATGCTACAACAAAAATCAAATTCATGAAGGTCTACAATCAATGGATCCATATAAGTTTATTTGTGGCACCTTGGCAAATCTTTCCATCCCACCCTTGATCAAATCAATTAAATGACCATTCTAGATGTATCATTATTAATCAAGATGAGCATATCCTCATTAGTAGGTACAATTTAATTATTCACATTAATCAATCTCATTCTTCTATTCATCTATTTCATCACTTTATACCCACTCATTTTTAATCTATATTCCAGGTTATATCCTTGGGTTATGCTTGCTAATCAGCCCTAACTGGAGCACAATCATCTTTAGACAATCTAAGTCTATTAATGATTATAACCACCTATGAGAAAATCATTGTTTTCACTTTTATTCCTAATTATAACTACCTTTGGGGAAATTAGTATCCCTTTTACATCAATGCATGCAAGAATTTTCTCATTTGGACTAATCTCACCCACAGGTTAATTACACCTTTATTCTTTTTTCTTTTTTATGGAACATCCATCAACAAATGTGATGGCCACTCCCTCAAGAGGGAATCATCATAAATTCCCCAAAAACCATTTGGAGATTTATTCTTCAATCATCATATTATTTTTGGCATATAGGCCATTTATCATTCTTTGATAAGACATTTCTTTGCCTACAATTTGTGTCAAGTGTCGTTAGAGTGTTTGAACATGTATGAAGGTATTTAGTAAGTTTTAAAGAGGCCTCAATAGTCTAAAAGTGCCATAGTGGAATTGATTTAATAATATAGCTGATGAGTCATCATGAACATCTCTAGTGCACTCAAATTATGTAAGTTATGGCTCATTTTCAACCTTTTGAGAATGTTATAAATATTTATATGAGACTATTTGGAATCCTTAATAGGTATTATGGTTTTTTAAATTATGTTAAAATGGTATTAGTTTGATATACCCTCTTAAGGGTATGTAAATGGTATAAAAGGAAGATAGGTTATCTTAAGGTGACTCCATTTAAACCTAATGGGACACTAAACCACCATCTACACCTTCAAGAGCCTTCATGGATTCCACTAATCCATTTATAAGGTGTTTCATGCACTGTTGAGCCCCTTTCCACATAAGTCAACACTTAATGACCACTAATGTTGGAAGTAAGATAATTGGGAGTGGAGGTGAATCAGTATCATTATAAAAAATCATTTAAATTGATCTTTTAATCATTCATCAAGAAACATCATCATATGATCAATATCAACTAACACAGTAAAGAGAATATACACATAACTAGTATGAACACATCATCTATGTGGGAAAACATCATGGGGAATAAAAACCATAGACCATTTCATGGAAAATCAATACTATAAATCAATTAATCCAATTTAGTTGAGCACCCACCAAACTTGGATCACCAACCTTAGTCTATCAAGCACCAACTTGATACAATCTTTTAACAAATACCCACTTATAAAGAAGCACCAACTCAAACACATTTTGACTAAGCACACACACAACCAAGTATCCTTATATTTTACATATTTGTCCTTTTTTCAATCTTAAATAGATGATGTTCCACTTGTTTAGCTCTTCACACACTTTTATTCCTCCCAAACTAGCCTCTATCCTTCTTCGCTCAATTAACACTCTTCTTAATTTGATTAGGCCATATGAAATTGATCCTCATATTAAAAAATTATATTATATATTAATGACACCCATATAATGGTCAAAATCACCTCTTATTTCTTATTTTTGTGCTCTTTTATTCAGTTTCACACTTCTTTGTCTTCCTCACCAATTAAGCCTAATTAGTCTTGCTCTTATATAAGTCACTTGATATCATACATATTGGTCTAAAATGAAAAATTAAATACTTATATTACCATTATAATATGTCTTATAACATGTTTCAAACATTAATAAAACAATACAATAGGTCAGTCATATCATATAGAACCAAAACCTCTTTTAGGCCTTAAGGAGACCTAATCCCATTAAGCCTTTATTAGAGCACGTTACACTTTATCTTTATTTAAATGATTAAAAAATAAAAATTTAGTATTTAAACATAATATTAAACTTAAATTTACCTTATAAAAATTTACTTTATGTTCACAACATATTTTTAAGTCCAACCACCACTTGAACCCTTTCTCAAAACACTATTTGCAATAGGCCTGTGCATATACAAAAAATCTATCTTAAAAAACTAAATAATAAACATAATTTTATAAAAAAATGTAAAAAAATTCATATTAATAAACCTAAATACCTTATGGTGATCAAAAATTTCATTAGATGATTTAAATTAGGGTATATAGGCTCAAACTCTTCTCTACAAGTAACCCACTCAGAACTGGAAACTAGCCTCAAAACATAGTCATGGAAACTTGTACTTATGAAACCTGAATTAACACACTAAAATTATTTAAATAAATGAAAATAATAATAAAATTTCCTTATAAAAACCTAAAAAAAAAATATAATAATCTTTAATGGTAACTATTGGACTTGTAAACCAATTTGTTGACCTTCTCTCTCACAGTCCTTCCTCAGCTAGACAAGCCATTTTGGATCTAGTGTTCCAACCTCTATAACTAACTAAAAATGTTATAAAACTAATTAATATATCTTTCAAGTCCAAAATAACATCATTATTTTAATTATATACATTAACTCATGGTATTGAGTCTCAAACTCATCTCTATAATTTGCTTACCCTGAACTGCCATTTTGCCTTAAAGACCAATAACGATGACTTTGAATTACAACACCTATGTAAACACATTATAGGACTTATTATTCATGAAAATTACCCTTACACATATTAATAATATATACAAACACATTGACACTAAGGTCTAATGGTGAATATTAGACATATAGACCAGTCTCTAGACCTCTCTCCTTAGAAGCACATCAGAACAAGATAAGTCAACTTCTTAGCAACATTTTATCATATACAATGATCTCAATATATTATATAAAATATTAAAATATATTAAATTTCATTAAAACATCTCCATGCAATTTTATTTATCCCTACTCAACTTCTCACTTCTACCTAGTTTTCTCACTATTTGCATCATTAGGTTTGTTAGTGATAGGTTGACTTGTATGACTGGTTTAACATACCTAAAAGATATAAACTGATTACAAAAATAATGGACATAAAATACAAGTCTCAATCTTTATCTTCCATCCATTTATCAACTTTGACCTAGTCAATTCTATCTACTACAATAAATTTCCAAGAAATAAGGCCTTTCATGTAGGGTCTACTCACTCACTTGTCAAACCAATCACACCTAGAGGTGTCTATGAGACTTTAATACATTATAAAATCACTCATCTATCCATTTTATACTATTTTTTAACATTATCTTTTACATAAGGTCATTATTAGGGTTCTTTGAGAGTTTAAACCATCTTTCAATCTTAACAATCATTCATAAAGCTTATCCCCTCATTGTAGAAACCAATGCTTGAAAATATGATCTAGGACCCTTACCCATCTACCATTAATATCTTAGGTCCTCATTTAGCTTTTACACATTCCATTGAACACTTAAAACACTTTCTTGAGTAGACAACTCTTCATTCTTACACTTGAGAGACTTTAAAACTTCTTTTCATGCCTTTTATTGCAAAATTTGACCTCAAACTTTGGTAAAACACCTAGGAAAACCTATCACACCACTAAAAGTGATCACATTCTCATTCTTATCTTTAACTCTGGATCTCATACCTTAGTTGGCAACCATCTCTCTTTGCTCTCTAGAACTTGAACTGCAAGTTACATTAGTCCTTATAACTATCCTTATAATCATTATCCAAAAGTTTAACACCTCATATACATGTCATAAAACCTCTTAACATGATAAAACACTAACATACATTATTCATGTGCTTTGACAATACCTCGTGACACCTCATTAAGTTAGGTATGGTTTAAAACTAGTCTAGTTTCATGTTAGGTTTGTAGGACCTACTCCTATAGGCTCACTCTGAGACTCTCATGAGTGCTCCAATGCCTCATATTCATTCTCAAACAACCTCATACAACCTCTTATGCCTCTTTTCAGTTATTTCACCAAATCATCATACTTATACCTTCTTATAAGGTCTTTGCATGCCATGACTAGTCTTCAGTTACTCAAACATCTAACCTTCATACCTCTTTTCATGTTCTCAACACATCACTATCATACTCATCATCTCACTCTCATTTCATATAATCACTCTCACATTTGAACAATGTCAAACATCCTTCTAAAACCTTATCTCACCATGAAACCAAGATTATCCCTTTACAAAAGGAATCTTCATACCATAATTAAGTTGTACAAGCCACTTTATCCTCAAATATACTTGATATCAAACTTATATAGCCTTTACAAGCTTGAGAACATCATACTCACTATGCCACCATGCCTCTTTATGGATAATACTAGGTATACTATGATCATCCTTCTCAATAAACCACAAGTATCAAACACTTAACAACTTACCTTGGTTATCCTTCATTAGAGCAACACCAATCTTGACACAAGACTTCCAATAACAAATATAACACTGGACAACAACCTTGACCATTGATCATCTTTGACAACCTCATGCTGATATCTCAACTATCCTTGATTACTTGGACATAAACCTTCACTCATTCATACCTCAAATACCACTCACCATGTATCTTTGCCAGATACATCTAGACATCAATGAAAACACACTTTGACATTAATGACATCAAATTGACAACAATGATAACTTTATGCCAATGAACTTACCCTTTATCATTGATGGTAGAACCCATTATAGTTTGATTAATATATTATCCCTCAAAATTGTATTTATTCATGAAATTTTCTCCCCCTTCAAAATTAATTATAAAGGATCATTCATACTATCATTCTTGGAACCATTCATTCTCCTTCTTTGGAAACGATCTTTAGAAATTGTTCTTAAAGTTCATGAATTATCTAATTAGCTCCACTTAAGATGATGTTATCTCTTCTTAGAACTTATTTTATTCTTGATTAGACCTTCAACCTTTTTTCACACCATAAAGACTCTGGATATCATCCTTTTAGCTCCTTATATCATATATGATCCATATACAACATAAAAACTCTTATTTTATTAGTTCACTACTCATTAGGTCTATAAAACACCTAGTTCATTATCTACAAGACTTTTATCTTACTTGAGCACATTCACCTCATACAACTATGTCATACTAAGCATATGTACCTATGATACATAACCTAAAGGTATTATTAAAATTCTTATATCAAACACTCTTAATGCCTATAAGCATAAAACATCTCCAAAATCAATGTGTGTCCACTATGCCTATTAGGTCTATTTGTAATCAAAGATATTGTTCCAATGGAACAATCTAGTCCTCCATGATATACAAGATATTACTCATTTCATGTCTATATCATATCTCATATGTTCTTATTGAATAAATATTTCTCCTTCATTTTTCTAAAACCACTATGGCATTGACCTCATCATGACAACTCTTTCATGCACCTAATCACTACCAGTTGTACTCTGCTAATTGTCTCTATTCACCTTTGATATCCACCTTATGCAAGATGAATATTCACAAGATGCTAATTTATATCAATTATTTATTACTAATCAATATAAAAGACAATTCTCAAAAAACACACCTTAAATACATCATTTATATGACTTCTCTCATACTTATGCCATGCCATGACAAGACTCAATCCTCCAATGTACTTGAACACTTTTAACATCTTGACCTGTGGCTTTCATGCTCATACCAGTTATGATAATTATTATCAATGAAACACTATTATTTGAATTGATATACCTTACTACACATTAAACTAATATTATTCTCACCTAAACACTAGTCTTAAAAAAACTACTTGACAAAGAAAGATCATGCATAACTACACAACTAGATACCAAAAACTTACCTCTTAACATGACAAAAGATCACACTTATAACTCATAATTAATAATATTCAACATGTATTCATACCATACAACACCTATCAAACCTTAACAAGCATCCACCATGCTTCCACTTATTAATGAGTGTCTCCATGAAGCCTAATGGAGTCACACATTTCATAGGGCACTAGAAAAACACAAATTTAGGAGATTCCCAAATATCAATACTCTCATAAGATTAAAAATTCTTCAATTTCCTTCTATACTTAACTATCAACTTGGGCTTGACCTTTAACTTGGCTTCTATATGATCCTTCTGAGTTGGCAAATAATGCACTTGACATTCTTTCAAATCTAACTTATGTTTTATAGTAGCAAACATCCCACCTTGGTTTATGAGTTGATCATGGCTCACATTATCATCCTTATTCTCAATCAACTCTGCTATTACCATCATTATTTTCTATACCATCATTACTGTCATGATAAACACTATCATCATCACAATCTAAGCTTGTGCTTCTTAGGATCACTTTTAGGCTATTAGGCCTATCTCAAAGGACTAGGATCTGATACCAATTATTAAAATCAAGATGACTGAGAGATGGGGTGAATAAATGTCCTTATAATTTTTATTTTTTTTAATTTCAATTGATCTTCTAACCATTCATCAAGCAACATCATCATATGATCAATATCAACTAACATAGTAAAGATAATATACACATAGAAAGTATGAAAAAATCATATATGTGGAAAACCCTGATGGGGAATAAAAACAAAAAACCATAGTCTAGACAAAAAATCCTATAAATAAATTAATCATATTCAGTTAAGCACCTACTCTACTTAGAGCACCAACCCTAGTTTATCAAGCACTAACTTGACATAGTCTTTTAGCAAGCACCAACTCCCTTAGCGACTCACTACCAACTCAGCCACCTCTTGACCAAGTACCCACTCAACCAAGTATACTTATATCTTACATATTTTTTATTGTTTAAATATTCAATAGATGATGGTCCTCTTCTGCATCTCTTCACACACTTTTATTCCTTTAAAACTGGCCTCTAGCCTTATTCTCTCAACTAGCCCTCTTATTGACTTTATTAGGTCATATAAACTTGATCCTCATATTCATGCCTTATATTATATATTAATAACACCCCTATGATGGTCCACATCACCTCTTCCTACTCCTTTTTTTTCTCTTTTATTTTCTTTCACACCTCCTTGTCTTCCTCGCCAATTAGGCCTAATTAGTCTTGCTCTTATACAAGTCACTTGCTCCCACACATCTTGGTCAACCATACACACTTGAATACTTGTATTAACCTTATAATATGTATTATAACATATTTGAAACATTAATAAAAAAATACAATAGGTTAGCCATATCATATATAACCAAAACCTCTTTTAGGCCTTAAGGAGACCTAATCCCATTAGGCCTTCTTTACAGCATGTTACACTTTGTCTTTATTTAAATGCTTAAAAAATATACATTAAAAAAAAAAAAAAAAACATATTATAATAAAATATAACTTATTAAAATTTAATTTATGTCCACAACACCTATTATGTCCAACCACCACTTGAACCCCTTGTCAAAACATTGTTCACAATAAGCTTATGCATACACCAAAAATATGTCTTGAAGAAATAAAGAATACAAAAAATTATTAAATAAAAACATGGAAAAAAATAACATATTAATAAAAATCACAACATCAATTTGATCACAAACTTGACAATATTCTTCAACTCAGGTTATATAGCTCAAACTCTTCTCTACATGTTGCCCACTTAGAATTGCCAACTAGCCTCAAAACATAATCATGGAAACTTGTACTTATGAACATTGAATAAACACAATAAAATTATTAAAATTCATGAAAATAATATTAAAACATAATTTTAACAACATAAAACAAAAATATCGTAAGCTCTAATGTAAACTATTGGTCTTCAAGGCCAATTTGTTGACCTTTTCTCTCATAGTCCTTACTCATCTAGACAAGCCATTTTGGATTTAGTGTTACAACATCTTAAACTAAATTAAAATATTATAAAAATAATTTGTTTATAACTAAAATAAAAAATACATCATTATGTCCATTATATACATCAATTCATTGTATTGAATCTCAAACTCATCTCTACAATTTGCTTACCCAGAACTGCCATTTTGCCTTGAAGACTAGTCATGATGACTTTAAATTCTAACACCTCTATAGGGACATAAAAAGAATTATAATTCATGAATATAATTAATATATATATATTAATAACATATAAAATCACAAAAATACTAATGTATAATGAAAAATATTAGACATATAGACCAATCTCTAGACCTCTCTCCTCATAAGCACATCAGAACTAGATAAGTCAACTTTTGTGCAACATTTTTTCAAATATAATGATATCCAAATCTTATATAAATTATTAAAATATATTAAATGTATTTAAAAACATATCCATTCAATTGTATTCATCCCTAATCCATGATAATACATCCCTAATCAACTTCTCACTTCTACCTAGTTTTCTCACTATCTGCATGATTATGTGTGTTAGCAATAGGTCAACTTGTATGATGTATTTAACATACTTGAATGATATAACCTAATAAAAATCATCATGAACATAAAATAAAAGTCTTAATATTTATCCTCCATCCATTTAGCAACTTTGACTTGGTCAATTCTATTTTCTACAACAAATTTCTAAGAAACAAGGCCTTTCTTATTAGGTCTACTCACTCACTTGTCAAACCAATCACACTTGGAGATAATTTTTAGATTTTAATACATGATACTATCACTTATATATCCATTTTATATAATTTTGGGTTGTTTTGAATAAGATATTTCACATCAAGTCATTTTAAGGGTTCTTTGAGGGTTTAAATAATCTTTCAATCTTAACGGTCATTCATAAAGCTTATCCCCTCATTTTAGAAACCAATTATTGGAATTTTGATATATGAACCTTAAAAATATACCAATAATATATTATTTCCTCATTTATATGTTGTACATTCCAATGAACACTTGAAACACCTTCTCAGGTAGATAATTCTTTAGTTTGTGCACTTAAGAGACCTTAAAACCTATTTCCATGCCTTTTATTGCAAACTTTGACCTCATACTTGGTAAAAATAGTTTTTAAAACCTATCACACCACTAAAAATTCTCACATTCTCATTATTATATTGAAATCTAGATCTCATACCTCATTTGGCCACCATCTCTCTCTTTGCTCTCTAGACCTTGACCTCTAAGCTACATTATTCCTTGAAATTGTCCTTCTATCCACTGTTCAAGATGTAAAAACCTCATATACATGTAATAAAACCTCTTAAAATTATAAAACACTACTATACATTAGTCATATTCTTTGACAATACCTCATGACACCTCATTAGGTCAGGCATGGTCTATAACTAGTCTAGTTACATGTTAGGTTTGTAGGACCTACCCCTATAGGCTCACTCTAAGACTCAATAAGTGCTCAAATTATTTATATTAATGATAAAATAACCTCATACAACATATTATGAATTTTTTCACTTATCTCATCAAGTAATCATACTTATACCTTCTCATTAGGTCTCTACATGCCATGAATAGTCTTAGGCTACTCAAAAATTTGACATTCATATCTCTTTTCATGTTATCAACACATCAATATCATGCTAATAATCTCAATCTCATGTCACAAAATCACTCTAATTTTTTAACAATGTCAAACATCCTTCTACAACTTTATCTCACCATGTAACTAAGCTTATGCCTTTACACAAGGACTCTTCATACTATAACTAAGCTTCACAAGCCAGCTTGTCCTCAAAGATACTTGATATAAAAATTATATATCCTTTAAAATATTGAAAACATCCACCTTACTGTGCCACCATTCCTCTTTATGTACAATACTAGGCATCCTATGCTCATACCTTCTCAATACACCACAAGGCTCAAGCACTTGACAACTTACCTTGATTATCCTTCACTAGAGCAATACCAATCTTGACCCAAGCCTTCCAAAAAAATAAAACACTAAGAAACAACCTTGACCATTGATAATATTTGAAAACCTCATTTTGATTCCCCAACTATCCTTATTTACATACATATCAACCTTCACTCATGCATATCTCAAAGACCACTCACCATGCATCTTTACCAAATACATATAGACATTAATGACAACATACTTTGACATTAATGAAATCATATTAACATCAGTGAAAAAATTATTCCAAAAACTAATGTTCCCCACACATGTCAAAATATGCCTTTTCAACTTCTACAATTCATACTATGAGATTTAATGCATCACTTGACTCCTATTTTCCCTCCACCTGCCTACTAACTGTTGTCAATCAGGAGTGTACCCTTGTGAGAAAGTGTGAAATTCATCACACATATTTTAACATGGAATATCTAAATATTTTTTCTAACTTTTTAAGTTATATAATATCCAAGAGGTAGTGTTCCCTTGGTGCTCTCACTAGAACTTACTCTCAAACTACTACTTATTGATTTTGACAAGGAAAAGGGTGCAAACGATAATGAAAATAGATGAAACTAAATAAAAATTAATGAAACCTAAAATGGAAGGTTATGAAACAATTTTTTTTTAACTCATATTTTTTTAATTACACTCATATGAAAGGAGAAAATCTTACACACATTCATTTCACCCAAGTAAGATTTCTACATCGATATTTCATAATAAGGACCTTAGAACTCAACTCATGCAAAGGACTGAACTCACATCTAATACATAAAATTAAGATTGATTTGGAAACTTATAATTACATTTAGAACATATAAAATCTCTCATGAAAGTACAAAACTAGACTATAACCAAGGAAAACAAGTATTTCACTAAGCTATAGCAATGACAAGCACATATACTTCACTAGAAAAGGCCTGAAAATGGAGGAATCTTACTTCTTATTTCTCTCAAAAGTTGAATACAAATTTTGGAATTCTTTAGTAAAAATATAAATAGGAAATATTCCTTTTTATATTCTATAAAAAATAATACATATATCAAAGTAATGCTTGGAAACAAAGCAACCCAAAATTAGGGGACCTCAAACTTGGTCAAATAGCACCTCCAAAAGTGATACATAGAATTTTTAGATTCTAAAATATTGGTCCTTCATAAATTGGCATGGAAATTAATTTTCCAAATTTTTATTGGTCTTATGAAACTCATCATTATGTTTGGTTAATCTTAAAGCACTTAGAGAGTGCCTATATTCTTGTACCAACCCCTAAATTTTGGCTTTCTTGTCTCCCTTGATGAATGGGTCTCCCCCATGGATATAGGTATTAAATTCCCTTAACTTATTTTGTTTTAAACCTTCTATAATATCATTAGTTATTATTGAACACTTTGAAATATTTGGTTATAAGACTCCTTCAACAAATTGACTTTGTCTTGCACATGGGCTTTGGAAGAGGAAGAGTCCTATTTACACTTGTTGAGACCTTTTCCAAAGTATTATTTCATTAAAACTCCTATTTTACCTCATAATACATTAAATATGGATTTAAATATCCTTAATCAAATTTAAAAGTATTTGTAATAGGCTATATGTACCTATTTAGCCTTCAAACTCCTCAAAAGGCTCATTTCACACTATGGCATAGAGGGAAAAGGAGGTGTTTTTTCCAAAATTGAATCAAATCTGCACTTTTACACCATTTATGGCTTATTTATGACACACAATACCTATTACAAGATGATTCAAAGCATCAACTACTCCAAAAATTTTAATTTGACACTTAAATCATGCATTTTTCATGTATTCCTTGTAGCTCTATTTTCTTGAAAATCTCCTTGTCTGGGAGAGACTGAAAGCAATGATGCAAAAATAATGCCTTTTAAAGGTACCCATTATCATCCCAAATCTCCATACAAACTTTTAAGTCCAAAATCCAAGATTTGATATGATTTATAGCCCATTTAACTTGCTAAATTAGGCCAAATTAGCCCTTTTATCCCTAGAAGAGAAATTTTGTTGTTGAGAGCTCATAAAAGCTCCATATTAACTTTTGTGGTCTAAAGCCACTTGGACATACCAAAACCATGAAATGTCCATTGGAAGGCTTATCCTTTGAAGGCATTTTTTGACTAGCCCAAAAGAATGGAATGGTTTGCAAATTTTTGGATGATTTGTTTTGAATGTTTGAGTTTCTAAAGGTGAAAAGAGTCTCAATATTCATTTGACATCAATTTTCATCTTTTTACACTCCTTGTAACATTAATTCTAGCTCAAAAAGCTCAAAATGTACTATTTTTGACCAAATCTATAAAATTTAAGGTGCATTAATAAACCATGTTAAAGACCCTCTAAGAGTCCCCTAAAACATGTGGTAGTTTTCATGAATCAAATATGTGTTTTGGTGGGGTTTCCAACTCAAACCTTGCAAACTGGTCCAAAATAGGGTTTTCAATAGTTTTCACTTGTAACCATTATTCATAAAAATGTGGCATCCAACCTGAAACAAAATTCAATAAATTTTAAGTATAATACCACATCCAACATCACCTAATTACTTTAGGTCCCATGATAAATCTCCTTGATGGGTTGAGCATCCAAACATGGCCTCTCAAGTGAATTCCTTCATTTCATGCACCCTGTCTTGCTTTTGGACCCAAAAATGGATTCTTTGCAGCCTATTCTACAAACCAACAGCTTTATAAAATATTATATATATATATATATATATGAACATATTTAAATGATTTTTAATTATCATTAGACCTTGGAATCGGAAATGACCCCCTATTGGGCAAAAAGCCTAGTCTAGGTTAGTGGGGTTTGACTACAAATGGCCACCCACCAACACCTCTAAATTATTTATAATCATTCCTAAGCCTAATACATGTTATTACCATCTAAACACATCTTAATAAAACATATAAAGTCATCAAAAAGTTTTTCTAAGGCATCCAACACTCTTTTTGTTCACTTTCTCATCATTTTTTGCCTCCATGCACGCCTGAAAGGGGCCCAGCTCTAAGAGAAAATAGAGGATATATTACATATTTTATCATGAAATATATGTATATATATATATATATATATATATATATATATATATATATATATATATATATATATATATATATATATATGGGTTTTCCTTGGGTCATGATTACCCTATATATATAATTTTAAGTCAAATTGATCTTTCTAGCTCCCTCAAATGTCCAAACCCCAAGTCAAACTTTTGAGAATTGGATTGTGTGTAGGCTTTTGAGTATGGATTGTATAATGTCCTTGAAAGCTTCTTTCTTCCCATATTTTCATCAATATTATAATTATTTATAGTTTTATTCATAATTATGGAACTTCCTCAAGCATAGTGGTCCTCTAAACCTCTACCAAACCTCACATTTAGCATGGCATTCTCTTGACATAGCCTAGTTGACAGTCAAAATGATGGTATTTCATTGCTTGAAAAGTGACTTTTGTAGGTCTATACTACATGGTATTTAACTTCTCAGGTCATAATACCTTCTAAGGTCATTAAATTTCCCCTCATATTCACTTGAATGTATTCCATTATGATATATTATTCCAACTTCATCATAGCCAACTTGACACAATGTTACACAGTCCATCTATAGGTGTTCTTGATCTGAGCTTTACCTAAAATAGGGATAACTAGACCCATTTTTGAAATGTTATTCATGATTACACTTGGGTCATTCTATATTTTCTTCAATTTCATGGTGATACCAACTTTGTTTATTTTAACCTCGTATATTTTATCCCTTAATATGATGATAATAGGTTTTTATGAGACTATTGTAGGTGTACCTTTCCCAAGCTTAGAGGCTACTATAGGTGCATATAAAGGTATTTGATTCTTTACCTACCACTTTTTTTAGTGATTTAATTGATCATTATTTATGAATTTTTAAACTTTACCATTACGATCATGGACCATTCATTGTAAAACCAACTACCAACCTTGGAAGGATGACTATGTCCCTTAACAGTTGTAGGTTATTACTTTTGGTAGCACTATAACATTAAGTGATTATACCCTCATTTTATCAATTATATCATTGATATTGAATAACCATATGAAATTAAATGTTAATTAACTCCCATTATCTCACCACCATCTACAATAAAACTTCAAAACCATTTTCCTTGGAAAACTCTTGGATTGACTATAGGGTTTGTACAAATCATGACTATAGGTCATGTTTTTTTTCATCTGAAGCTCTTTTGAAACCATGATGTTATTGAAAACATGAAAATACTATGCTTCCCCATAAATAAGGTGTTAAATATATTTCTAGGAGATATTAAAGACCATTAGATAGGCCTAAAACTTCATCAACCTTGACTATCTCTTGTGATGTTCAATATGAGTGTCCAAATAGACTATTATAGGTACTTATCTTAACTATATGTCATCATGATGAGCCCTTGGAAACTAATATAGGTGATTATCTCTTCAATTATTCCTCATTTAAAAACTTTATTATTCCATTTTATAACATAAACCCCTTAAATCACATCTTGACCTTAAGGTCACCTGATTGTAGCTCACTTCATATTCAACCAAATGAAAACCCATACCTAGATGTAGCATGCTTGAAACCCTATATATACCCTAGCATCCTATGAATTTCTTGGTGATGTCTTCAAATGATTTTCTCATGTCATAATACCTCAAACACATGTGTATGCCTTTCATTAACCTTGTTGAACCCTATTTTCCACTTACTTAGGCCTGACTAAGTTAGAATTTATTCTTAGCCGGTAGGTGAAAGTTTATGTTTGAACTCATGACTGAGTTGAAAGAGGTAGTCACTTTGGTGTAAGTGTCCTAGGCATCCTTTATGGTATGGATTCCATTTATAATTCTCTTTTGAGTACACCCATCAACAATATAATGGTCTTTAGGATCTTATCTTCTGCAACCTTGTCATTTACCATCACCCTATGGACTATAAGTACACATGACCTATATGATGTGGTGTCTTGATGGAGTATGGCGTACTATTCCATCCCAACCATCTCAATATACATTTTAAACCTATGATAACCATATTTTTTTTCTCATTGATTTTCCAACCTAAGGTAGAGACCTTGATTGGCATTTCATTACTCAGTTAACTAAGCTTAGTCAACCTATGCATAGATTGATAGCAGTCCAGGTGTTTCTCTTGAAGTGTAAGTTACTTTGGAATACCTGTGATGATCATGTATCATAAGGCACTTGGCTAAAACTTATCACTATTCACCATTCTCTAATTTAATTATATTTGAATGATATTTATCTATGATTATTGATTTCCCTTGTCACAATAGTCAAACACTAGTTGTAGATGTGTTTTTCCATTTTCAACAGGGAATGAGACCAATACAATAGTAATGGCTATGAATTTACAATCTTCAAGTATCATCAAAGGGTGTAGAGGTTCATTTTTTATGATCTAGGCTTAAGAGGGAGAATAAGTGTGTGGAGGGAGGTGCATATGGAGTGATAAGGATGTGATAACAAGAAAATAGGGTAATACATGGTAAAAATGGTAGAGATGGGGAATGAAGTGACTGTGGCATGGCAAGGACCTAGAATAGATGAATAAAAAAACCCTGTTAAGACCCATCATTTACAATTTGGAGAAATTTTAGGTGTATACTTTTGTAACCATGATCACTTGAAGGAAGAAACACATCATATGGAATCCAAACATGAAACCTTTAAGTCTAAAAAAACCTTAAAATCTCTAAACAAACCTTATATTTTACAAAAAGGAGATAGTATGTTAAAAGGAAGGAGGTGTAGTTTACAAGCCTTTAAGGCTACCAAGGAGGTTCATAAGATTTTTAATATTTAATGAATGACCTTTAGTAAAAAATAAAATATTTTTACAAATGCTCAAGCCACATATGAATTCTGTAGCCGCAAGTACTTGACATATAGTGACCTTTAAACATCCATGAGTCCCTATTATTTTGAGGTCTAATGAGATGATAAAGGAATTTTAAAATTAAAAAGTAATTATAATCATTAAAAAACCTATTAATTATCTCCTAATCAGATCATATATCTTGAGAAATATGTGAAACCTCAGCTCATAATAGAACTATTCCTATAACTTTAAGAAACTCAGCTCAAAATCTCTCAAGGAGATATGTTAAGAATGGAGACCTATTAACCCTAATTTTCAATTAAAAAAGTTTTTAATGACTTATATAATCCATTTATAACCTATAAATATGTAAACATCTTATTACAACCCATACTTTTCTTCAAAACTGATCCAAGAGACTATTTAGAAAGATATGGAAATAAACATAGTTTTATGTTGTAAGTTCCTTCCTAAAAAGAGTTATCAAATGAAACCAATATTAAAAATATACTAATAAACCCTAAAAACATTACCCAAAACTAATTATCTTCATTTTTATTGATATTGAGAAACATGCCCAAGAACAGACCCCTCTCATATGCATAGGCTATAGTGACCTATTGTCACTCTTAGTGATTGTTCATAAATATGAAGGAAACAATATGAAAAAAATGATATTATTTTCAATATTATGTAGACCCTTAACAATATCCAAATTTTCATCTCCTAACTCTCTCTCCTCTTCTCGTACCAAACATTTGAAAACTACCCTTCTAGGCATGCAAAAAAGGACAAAATTGGAGTGAATTTGAATTTTGCAATTTTTTTACCTATAACTTCATAAAAAACACTTATATGACCTTATAATGACCCAATTAATCCTCTATCATGTTTTTCTCATAAAAAATCCTCTGAAAACCAAAGTAAATGTCTCAAAAAGGCTTGCTTTTACACTAAAAATGTTATTTTCACCAAGGAGATATGAATTAAATGCTGTAAAATGTTTTTTTAATTCTATAAAATTTATTATGAGGTGAAAAAATATTTAATAAAATTTATTATTGATCAGATACTATCAAAACCTTCTCTAAATGGCATAAAATGGTTAGATTTTGCATAAAAACAAGTCACAGAGTTAGTCCAGATTGTCATCAACCTAATTATTCATTTGTTAAGGATGTAATGATCTTAAAACATGATTTTAAACTTATAAATAAACTATAATATCTTCTTAACATTTAAAAATGACTCGAAAAGGCCAAAAAAATGACTAGAAAGCAAAAGACAAGTGAAAGAAAAGACCTTAAATCACCTAAAAACCTTAGGACCTATTAACCATGGATTATTTAATTATTTTTAAATACTAAATACTAACTCATAAGGCAAAATAACATGGTATGAAAAGTTTTTAATGGTAGAGTTGACAATTTGACTTTTGAGGTCAAAATTATCAGCATTTTGGCGACTCAACTAGGAAGCATACCTATTATGCTTGAGAACCAGACCATATACATGACATTTGGAATTAAAAAAAATTACAAATATGATCCATGACTTAAATTACAACCTTTGATTTGAAATAATAAAACTCCTTCCTCCAAAATAAGTAGGAAAACACGCAAAATAGGAAAACTGACTAAATAAAACAAATGTGCAAACAAAGTACTTATTTGAGATAAAACATAAATAAACTAATGTGTTTGAACAACAATTAGAGGAAAAAAAACTAACTAACTATGTACAAGGAACTTAGCTCTTCAGTAGTAATGTTTTAGATGTATCCCATTGACTAGGAATAGAAGTTCATCACCATATATCTTTGTAAGTTAGAAGGCATTATGGGATTCCCAATTGGATATTGTTTATGGGCCACTCCAAATGGAACCAAACTTTATGTGCCTTCCTAGTTTATCTCTATCCTCATCCCACTTGAGGACCAAATCTCCTTCTTTGAAACTTCATGAAGAATCTCCTTTGTCAAAAGCTCTCTTCACTTGTGCTTGATGAATTTTCATGCCTATCATTAACTGATTTCTTATCTCTTCTAAATCCATAAGCTTAGCATACCTAATATCCATAGGCTCATTCTCCAACAACTCAAATTCATGCATTAGTTCTAAATTAGGAAACTCAAGAGAAATGGGTAACCTTGCTTCTTTACCATATACTAGCTTTTATAGAGAATTGGATATTAATCTTTTGTAGGTGATCTTATTAGCCCATAGAGCTAACTTCAACTTGAGATTCCATGACCTCTAATTTTCTTCAATAGTCCTTATTATGATATTTAATAGGTTATTATTTATGGACTCAACAAGACCATTTCCTTATGGATAATAGTTTGAGGAAGTACTAAGATAAATTCCATGTTGGACAACCCATTGTCTGATCCTAGTTCTCACAAAAGCCACTGCATTATAAAAAATAATAGTTGAAAGAACTCCAAATCTAGTAAGCAAACCTTCATATAAATCTAGAACATTGGTTTCATTTGTTTCTTTCAATGCCACTACTTCTATCCAATGTATGAAGTAATTTGTAGTAGTTAGAATCCATTTATGTCCTAAACTTGAAGGAAGATTTATGAGACCAATAAAGGGTTGATCCACTATAATTGGTTAGAGAGGTAAGGATGCAAATTTCACTTTCCCTACAAACATAGCACAATATTTGATTTTTCTAGCCCATACATGGTAATCACCAAATATACTAGGCCAATAGTACCCACCTCTCTTATCTTAATGGTTGTAGTCCTTGAAAAAAATGCCCTCCACCATGTCCATCACGGAACTCTTCAAGCAATCTCTAAGTTTGGCTTATCTCTATACATGTTAGTAACATACCATTAATATACTTCTTGAACAAAACACCATAAAAAAAGAAATGGAATTGATTGTAATATGAAATATATTATTTTTGAGGCACTTATATGAGAGGGATAAATACTATCTTGGTAATATCTTACCAAGTCATGAAACCAGCTGGAAGATGAGGTATGACTAGTTGCAACCTCTTCATCATTTGACACCAAAACAACCTCATTAGTCTCTTGAAATTATTGAGCTATATGTCACAAATTCCTTTGCCTTTAATCAACTTTTTGACCTTAATTTCCACATCATACTCCATTACTTTGGTTATCTAACTAGCTCTATTTTCATTTATATCTTTATTCAAAAGGAACTTCTTGATGCTTGGATATGAAACCATTAGGTGTATATTATTAGGAAACAAGTAACTAAATTTTTTGAGAGACCTTATAACTGAAAGTACATGCTTTTTAACAAAAGAGTACCTTGTTTCATACTCTTCCAATCCCTAACTAAAGAAGGCTAGTGGTTGCTCCAAAGTCTCATGAGTTTTTTGCATAAGAATGCCTAAAATGGTGTCCATGTTATCATATGTGTACAAAATGAAATACTTTTTGAAGTATAGATTTATAAGTGTATGACCACTAGCTATGGCCTTCTTGATCTCCTTATAACTCTTTACTCCTTTGGACTAGCTGAAACTCTCATTCTTATTTAGCATGGTTGTATGTGGCTTGGCTAAAATCACAAAATCTGAAATATATCTCCTTATGAAATTGATTTTCCCTAAGAATATTTTCAAAGCTTTTTTGTGCTTAGGCAAGGAGAGTGAAATAATGGAGTCTATCCTTTTAGCATCTATGCTTAAACCATATGTCTAAGGAATCTACCTTCATTAACTAAGAAGACACACTTTTTGTGATTTAAAGATACCCCAAATTGTCTACACATTTTGAACACTTGATTGAGATGAACCATGTTCTCACTCATACTCTTTGAAAAAACTATTATATCATCCAAATAAACAAGTATAATCCTATTAATAAGGCTTTAGAATGCCATATCCATAGCTCTCTGAAAGGTTGTTCCAGCATTGGATAAATTGAAAGGCATATTTTTGTATGCAAATGTCCCCCACTTGGTTGTAAAGGTTTCTTAAATTTGTCCTCTTCCTTGACTAAAATATTATTTTAGCTACTATATGCATCAAAAAGGAAAACATCTCTAAACCTACAACTAGCTATAAAATTTGTTCCATTGATGGAAATGGATAGTGATCTTTAAGTAAAGTCTTGTTCAATTCATGGAAGTCAACACACAGTCTAATCTCACTATTCCTCTTCCATACCGAAACAAGATTTGGCACCCAATTTTAGTGCTTAATTGGAAATATAATAGTTGACTCTATGATCTTGTGAAGCTCATCTCTCATCAAAGTCTCAACATTAGGATTAATAGGCCTTTGTCTTTATGTCACTAGTTTAGTTTTAACCTCTAACTCAATGGTGTGTTGAGATATACTTGGATCAAATGCCTTGAGATCACTATGTTTACATGAAAATAAATAAACAAAACTTGAGCATAACCCAATGAAAGCTTCTTTTTGTGAAGGAGTGCATACCTTACCCAACTTTAAATTATTACCAACTATAATCTATATATTATCATAGTGATATTATTTTATTGACAAGGATGACTTCTCCTTCCTTAACTCATCATCCCCACTGAAAGTGTTCTCAAGTGTGACCAATCCCTTGGGCAACTTATTTGTTTCTAGTTGCATAATTTGGTAACCATATTGCTACAAGTACTTTGATTGGTTTCTTGAGGAAAACTCAGCCTCTTCTTGCAAGAATATCATAATTTAATTGTCATCTTCAAACACTTGCCAATTATCATGATTATCTATAATAGAATGCCTTACAACCACCTTTATGTGTGACTAAATTTTCTCACCTTTTACATCAGTTAGGATACTAAATTGTGCCCCAATGGTAGCCAAACTATCTACATGTTTATTCTCACCTCTTGGTATTACCTAAATGTTAAAAGATTTAAAATCCTCAAGTAATCCCATATTATATGCTTATAATATTTAAGAAAAAAAAAACATACATTTAAACCTATTACTTGGTGAACTATGAGTTCACTATTACAAAAAACTTGCAAGGTGTTGACTTTCATCTTCTTATCCCGCTGCAAACTATGAACTAGTGCCTCATACTCTACAACATTGATTAAATAACCAAACTAACACTTAATATAAGAGAAATAAATTTTATTTTTAGGAGAAACCAACATTATTCCATCCATAGCACCATTTTTATTCCTTTATCCATCAAAGTACAGTTGCTACAAACCTTCACTAGATTCATCATCCTTAACCATGGTTGGAATTGGTGCATTACCCTCATGAAGGTAATACACACCAAGTAATTATTTAATTAGACTATAAGGATAATTATCATTAAAATTAGAGGCCCAATAATCAAGGAATAAATATGGAACTCCATCTAAATGTGATTCATTTTCTACTCCACTAGTTTTTAGTACCTCATCCAAGATGATATAGTTAGTATTCACAACACTCGGCATATATGGCTCCAAATGGAAATGTGAAATGGGTTTATAATGTATTATTACCTTGGTAACATAATTGTTCCTAAACATCAAATAAGTCTAATCAGATGATAAATATCCCCCAATATTTGAGGTGAAGTCCCTTGAAAGGCACATATCAAAGTAAGGAGGCAAGTCTACCACAACAACATCCTACTAAATAATAATATTGGGACAAGCATGTAGTGTAAAATTTATATATTTTATGAAACATACATATTTTTTTGGTGATCCATACAATTTTGATACCCCCTTATTATTTGATTCATAAACAAGGCCAAGCTTGTATGTAATCTACTTAGACATCGCTATGCTACTAGGTCCACTATCCACCATATAGTTATGAACCAAAGTGTCACCCGACTATCAAAGAAAGGTATAAAATAGGAGTTTTTTTAATTTTAACTTAATTTTATCTAACTTTACCATATTATTTACCTTATCTACTTGTTTCTTAGTTGGTTGAGCCGAATTGGTTAAGACAACACCTTTCTCAATCAGTTTTGGAAATAATTTGAGAGCTAAAAGGTCTTAGATGAGCATATATTTTTGTCTTGGAATGGAAAGAGAATACCACATTATAATTATTATATTATAATTCTTCATCTGATCAGAATATATTGAAATGAGATCCATTAAGTTTTAGCTACACTTTTTAAAGCACTAAATGCTCATGAATTAGAGGTACTTGATGAACTTTACCAACCTCTATATTTTTATTTTTATATATTATAAGTGGCAAAAATTTGATATTTTGTACTCTTAGAAATAATTTTTGGAGTAATTGAATCATTTTCCATGTCTTGAGCCTCATGAATGGATCTTATTTTATCTCTATTTATAGCTGCAACTTGACCGCTTGTATTGTTAATTTCAACACCCTAAGTAAAAACAACATGATCATTGATTTTCCAATTCACATTAATGGCATCAAGATACACTTGAACTTGTTTATTCTATCCTTATGATGCCACACTTGTGTCTTGGTACTAAAATCCTTGAAAATAAAACTCTTCTTGTGTCATTTTTGGCATAGTGATGTTTTGTGATGCCAAGGCTTGGTTTTGAGCATCATTGAGATTTGAGGGCTGTCAACCTGAATCCTACATCAAGCTATTTTGAGGTGTGATGGGAAAAATTAATTTTGAATTGGAATGAGTATTAGGATCAAAGGTAACATATGGATTAGCTAGATTTATGGCCCCTTGTGTTTGGTAAGGTGGTCTATTCTCTCTAAAACCTTGATAAGGAGGCTTTTGATCTTTGAAGAGATAATAGTTAGTTTGATTTTCTTGTTGATAAGGCCTATTATCTTGAAATTATTGCCTCTTGATTTATACTATTTCATTTCAAAAGGATTTTAGAGAGCCTTTCAACTCTCTTATTTCACTTGCTTGACTAGTAGGGGCTGCAATTTGAGCTTGAGGTGATGGAAAGGAGATAAAGATGGAATTTAAGGAATTTGAGGGGCTGGTATAGACTTAAATTATAGGAATATAAGCATTATATGCCTTGGAGAAAACTTACTATCTTTTGTCAAACTATTCTCTACCCTTATTGTAACCTCATAAGCATCTGATAAGGTAGTACCAAACATTGACTATATCATCACACTAATGTTAGAGTTAAGGGATTTAAAATAGTATAAAAATGAATATTCATGGGATGGCCTAATCAACATAGGTATCTTGGTCCATTTATTTTTAAATCTAAGGTTAAAACTAGACATGAACTCATGAGGAGCTCTCTTTATGGTAGTTAACTATTTAACCAAAGATAGATGATCATATTTATCCTCAAATTGACTGACTAAGGCTTCACCCAATTGATCCTAGGTAGCAATGGAGTTTAGTGGGAAATTTATATACCACTACAGTGCTTTTGCTTTTAAGGAAGCATCAAGCAATCTAAGAGCTACATTCTCCTGAATGACATTATGGATAGAATAGAGATTAGCTACATCCTAGATGTGATCAATAGGGTTTGTTTTATTTTTTCCTAAGAATAATGGGATAATATTGAGGGTAGACATAGGAATGCCATCAAACTAGTCTAAATTCAGTGGGCTACCTCTATTGAATGGAATAAACACCTAGTTTCTGATTGCCATTTGGGTAGTGGGGATTGTAGTGCTTAGAATAGTAGGATAACTAGGAGACAAATTTTTATTTTGAGGATATGAATTTTTCCTAATAAAACTTGATCTTTTATATGATGTACAAGGAAACTTAATGAATTCAAAACAAATACCTTTACTAGTTGACCTTGTGGTAACCTTTACATGAAAGAATTTCCCAAATGATGTTATGAACTTTGAAACCTAATAAATATTTAGATTTTGATGAATATGGATATTATCCTATTATGAAAATAATTCTCATCTCCAAACTTTATCTATGATAAGGAGTAAGTGTCCCACTAGGCATGCTAAAAACTATTGTCAATCAGGATTGTGCCCTTGTGAGAAAGTGTACAATTCCTTGCTACTATTGGAACATGGAATGTCTCCAAATTTTGAGTGAGTTAAAAAGGGAGAGAATATCTAGAGAGGGTTTTTTCCCTTAGTTATCTCACTAAAACTTATTTTTAAACTACTACTTATTGATTATGACAAGGAAAAGGGTGCAAAAGACAATGTAAATGGATGAAACTGAATAAAACTTAATGGAACCTAGAATGGAAGGTGATAAACCAATTTTTTTTTTAATTATTATTATTTAAATGACACTTATATGAAAGTAAAAAATCTTACACACACATTCACTTTACCTAAGTAAGATTTCTACATCAATATTTCATAATAAGGACCTTAAAAACTTAACTCATGCAAAAAAGGACTGAACTCACATCTAATACATGAACTTAAGCTTGATTTTCAAACTTATAATGACCTTTATAACATAAAAAATATCTCATTAAGGTATAAAACTAGACTATAACCAAGGAAAACAAGTATTTCAGCAATCTAAATCAATGTCAAGCATATACACTTCACTAGCAAAGACCTAAAAATGGAGGAATTTTAATTCTTATTTCTCTCAAAAGGTGAATATAAATTTTGGAAGCCTTTAGGCACAATTAAAATATAAAATATTCATTTTTAAATTCTATAAAAAATAATACATATATCAAATAAATTCTTGGAGACAAAGCAACCCCAAATTAGGGGACCTCAAACTTGGTCAAATGGCTCCTCCAAAAGTGCTACATAGCATTTATAGCTTCTCAAATATTGGTAATTTATAAATTTTCATGGAAATTAAGTTTAAAAATGTTTATTTGTTCTTATTTAACTCATAATTATGTTTGGTTAAGCTTAGATCACTTGGAGAGTGCCTATACTTTGTACCAACCCCTAAATTTTAGCTTTCTTGTCTCTATTGATGAATGGGTCTCCTTCATGGATGTAGGTATTAAATTAATTTAAATTATTTTATTTTAACCATTATATAAGATAATTATTTTTTTTGAACACTTGGAAGGAGTTGGTTATAAGACTCCTTCAACAAATTGACTTTGTCTTGCACATGGGATTTGGAAGAGGAAGAGTCCTATTTACACTTGTTGGAGACATTTTCCAAAGTATTATTTCATTAAAAATCATATTTTAACTCATAATACATTAAATATGTGGTTAAATATCCTTATTTAATTTTCCAAGTATTTTTAATAGGCTATATGCACCTATTTAGCCTTCAAACTCCTCAAAAGGCTCATTTCACACTATGGCATAGAGGGAAAGGGAGGAGTTTTTTCCAAAATTACATCAAAGATGAAATTTTACAAAATTTATGGCTTATTTATGGCATATAATACATGTTCCTATATTATTTTAAGCACCATATACTCTAAAAATATTTATTTGACACTCAAATAATGCATTTTCTATGTATTCTTTGTAGCCCTCTTTTCATGAAAAGCTCCTTGCCTTAGATAAATTGGAAGTTATGATGAAAAAAAAGATATTTTAAGGTATCCATTATCCTTCCAAATCTCAATACAAAATTTTGAGGCCTAACTCTAAGATTTGATATGTTTTCTAGCAAATTTAGCTTGCCAAATTAGGCCTAATTAGCCCTTTTAGCCCTAGAAGAGACATTTTATTGTTGGGAGCTCATAAAAGTGTGAAACATTATAATCATGTGTTATTGAATTTATTAATTCCCTTGATATTATTAATATGAAGTTTTTTGGTTTGGAACCTCTTGGAAATACCAAAACCATGAAATGACCTTTGGAAGGCTTGTCCTTTGAAGGCATTTTATGACTGGCCCAAAAGAATGGAATGGTTTGGGAATATTTGGATGATTTTTTCTGATTTTTTGAGCTTTTAAAATTTAAAAAAAGTCTCAATATTCCTTTTACATCAACTATAATCTTTCTACACTCCTTGTAACATTCATTTTAGCTCAAAAATCTCAAAATGTATTATTTTTGCCCAATTCTGTAAAAGTGAAGGTATAAAAAAAAACCATGTGAAGGAACCTATGATATTACCATAAAATATATTTTATTTTTCATGAATCAAATATTTTTTTTGTGGGGTTTTCAACTTAAAACTTGAAAACTGGTCCAAAATAGGGTTTTTGGAGGGTTTTTGATAGTTTTCACTCTTAACCATTATTCATACAAATGTGACACCCAACCTGAGAAAAAAATTACATAAATTTTAATTATAATACCCCATAAAACATCACATAAATCCTTTAGGTCTCATTCTAAAACTCCTTTATAGGGTGGGCATCCAAACATGACCTCTCAAGTTAATTCCTTCATTTAGTGCACCCTATTTTGCTTTTAAACCCAAAAATGTCTTCTTTGTGATCTATTATTCAAAAAAATAAATTTAAAATATATTATATATCAAAATTAACATATTTATAGTATTTTTAGTGGTCATTAGACCTTGAAAGTGGAAATGACCCCCTATTGGACAAAAAGCCTAATCTAGGCTAGTGGGGTTTGACTGCAAATGGCCACCCACCAACACCTTTGAGTGATTTACCATAATTATTGAGCCCAATACATGTTATTACCATCTAAAAAAAAATTATTTAAACATATCAAGTCATCACAAAGTGTTTCCAAGGAATCCAACACTCATTTTGGTTACTTTCTCATCATTCTTTGCCTCTATGCATGCCTGAAAGTGGCCTACCTCTGAGACAAAATAGAGCACATGTTCCATATTTTATCATGATAAAAATATATATTTGGGTGTTAATTTGTTATTTATTACCCTCTTCACAAAATTTAAGGTCAAATATATCTTTCTAGCTCCCCCAAATGTCCAAAACTCTAAGGCAAACTTTTGAGAAGTGGACTGTGTGTAGGCTTTTGAGTATGGACTATATAATATCCTTGAAAGCTTATTTATTCCCATTTTTTAATAAATATTATAATTATTTAAAGTTTTAATCATAATTATGGATCTCCATAAATTTTATTTGTCTTCTAAACCTCTACCAAACCTCATATTTAGCTTGGCTTTCTCCTGACATAGCCTAGTTGATAGTCAAAATGACAGTATTTCATTGCTTGGAAAGTGACTTTTGTAGGTCCATAATTCATTTTATTTGCCTTCCAAAGCCATAATACCTTATAATTTAATTAAATTTCCCCTAAAAATCACTTTAACTTATTCCATTATGATATATTATTCCATCTTCATCATAGCCAACTTGACACAATGTTACATAGTCCATTTATAGGTGCTCTTGATCTGAGCTTTAGGCCTAAAATAGGACTAACTATACCCTTTTTTAAAATTTTATTCATGATTATACTTGGTTAGCTCCATATTTTATTAAATTTCATGGTGATCTCAACTTTTTTTACTATAACCTCCTATATTACATCCATTAATATGATGACAATAGGTTTTCACGAGACTATTTTAGGTGTACCTTTCCCAAGCTTAGAGGCTACTATAGGTGCTTATAAAGGTATTTGATTATTTTCCTACCATTTTTTTATTTATTGAATCAATAATGAGTTACGAGTTTTTAAACTTGACCATTTTCATCATGGACCATTCATTTTAAAACCAATTTTCAACCTTGGAAGGATGACTATGTCTCTTAACAGCTATAGGTTACTACTTTTGGTAGTACTATAACATTAAGTGATAATATTGTCATTTTCTCAATGGAATAATTTATATTTAATACCCATATAACCTTTAATGTTCATGACCTCCCACTATCTCACTATAATCTATAAGAAAACCTCAAAACCATTTTCCTTGGAAAACTCTAGGATTGACTACAGGCGTTGTACAAAGCATGGCTATTAGTCATGATTTTTTTCATCTCAAGCTATTTTGAAAACATGATGTATATGAAAACATTAAAATACTATTATTTCACATCAATCATGTGTTTTTATATTTACAATAGGTATTAAAGACCAATATACATGCCTAAACCCCAAAACTTCATCAATCTTGACTGTCTCTTATGATGTTGACTGTGAGTGTCCAAATGGACTACTGTAGGTACTTATCTTAACTATAGGTCATCATGATGAGTCCTTGTAAAATAATTTAGGTTATTATATCTTAAATTATCCCTCATTTAAAACCTTTATTATTTAGTTTGATAACTTAAACCCCTCATATTACATCTTGACCTTAAGGTCACCTGAGTATAGCTCACTTCATATTCAACCAAATGAAAACCCTTACCTATTTGTAGCATGTTTGAAACCCTTTATATACCCTAATATCCTATGACTTACTTGGTGATGGATTAAAATGATGTTATCATGTCATATTACTACAACCACATGTATTTGCCTTCCATTGACCTTGTTAAACCCTATTTTCCACTTACTTAGGCCTGACTGAATTAGAATTTCTTCATAGCCTATAGGTGAAAGTTTATGTTTGAACTCGTGACTAAGTTGAAAGAGGTAATAACTTTGGTGTAAGTGTTATAGGTATCTTTGATTACATGGATTAATTTTATATTTATATTTTGAGGCCACCCATTACTAAGATACTAGTATTTAGGCTCTTATCTTTTGTAACCTTACCATCTATCATCACCCTATAGATTGTAAGTACACATGACATGTATGATGTTGTGTCTTGATGGAGTATGGGATAGTGATCCATCCCAACCATATAAATATGATTTTGAAAACTCTAATAACCATTTTTGGTTACTCATTAATTTTACAACCTAAGGCCAAGACCTTGATTGACATTTTAATACTCAGTTAACTAAGCTCAATCACCATGTGTACAGACTGATAGTAGTCCAGGTGTATCTCCTGAAGTGTAAATTACTTTGGAATACCTATGATGATCATGTATCATAATGATCTTGCCTATAACTTGTCACCAATCACCATTCTCTAATTTACTTTTTTTTTAATGATCTTTAACTATGTTTATTGAGTACACTTATCATAGTAGCCAAACACTGGATGTAGATGTGTTTTTCCATTTTCAACAGGGAATGAGACTAATACAATACTAATGGCTATAAATTTACAATCTCCAAGTATCATCAAAGGGTGTAGAGATACATTTCTTATGAGATAGGCCTAAGAGGGATAATTGGTGTGTGGAGGGAGGTGGAGATGGAGTGATAAGGATATGATAACAATAAAATAGGGTAAAACGTAGTAAACATAGCAAAGATGAGGAATGAAGTGATAGTGGCATGGCAAGGACCCGAAATGGATGAATAAACCCTTCTTAAGACCCATCATTTGTACATTATATAAATTTAGATGTAGGATTTTTTAACCATGATCACTTGAATGCATAAAAACATCATATGGATTTAAAACATGAAACCTTAAAGTCTCAAAGAACATTGAAATCTCCAAACAGAGCTTAAATTTTGTAAAAAGGGGATAGTGTGTTAAGAGGAAGGAGGTGTGGTTTTTAGGCCTTTAGGGCTACCAAGGAGGTTCATAATATGTTTAATATGGCATGAATGACATCCATTATCAAAATAACATATTTTTCCAAATGCTCTTGAGCCACATATGAATTCTACAACTGTAAGTACTTGACATATAGTGACCCTTAAACATCCATGAGTCCCTATTCCTTTAAGGTTTAATGAGATGAAAAATGCCATTAAACATTAAAAAAGGAATTATAATCATTAAAAAACCTATTAAGCATATCCTAATCATCTCATAGATTTTGAAAAAGATGTGAAACCTCAACTCATAACATAACTGTTGTTGCAACTTCAAGAAACTTAGCTCAAATTCTCTCAAGGAGATATGTTCAGAATGGAGACCTATGAACCATAATTTTGAATGGAATTTTTTTTTCATGACTTATATCATCACATTATAACCTATAAATATTTAAACATATGATTACAACCCATACTTTTATTCAAAACTGATCCAAGAGACCATTTAGAAAGATATGGAAAGAAACATGGTTTTATGTTGTAAGTTCCTTCATGAAAGGAGTTATAAAATTATAAAAAGATTAAAATGATCCTAATTAACCCTAAAAATTAAAAAAAACTATTTATATTCATTTTTAATTTATATTGATAAACAAGCCTAAGAATAGACCCCTCTCAGATGCAAAGGCTATAGTGACCTATTGTCACTCTTAGCAATTATTCATAAATATGAAGGAAATAATCCAAAAAAATATTACATTAATTTAAATATTAATTATAACCCTAAACATTTCCAAATTTTCATCTCCTAACTCTCTCTTCTCTTCTCGTATTGAGCATTTGAAAACTGCTCTTCTAGGCATGCAAGAAAGGATAAAATTGGAGTGAAGTTGAATTTTGAAATTTTTTCACATAAAAATTCCTAAAAACAATTTATATGACCATTTAATTACCAAATTAATTATCTATTATTATTTTCTCATAAAAAATCCTCCAAAAACCAAAGTGAATGCCTCAAAAGGCCTACATTTACACTAAAAATGTTGTTTTCATGAAGGAGATCTAAATGAAATTATATAAATTGTTTTATTGAGTATATAAATTTTTTTATGATGTTAAAAAATATTTAATCAATTTTCCTCCTAATTAGATACTATCAAAACCATTTTTGAATGGCATAAAATGGTCATGTTTTGCATAGAAACAAGTCACAGAGTTAGTCCAAAATGTGATAAACCTGATTATTCATTTTTTAAGGTTTTAATGATCTTGATACATGATATGAAACTCATAAATACACCCAATACCCTTCTTACCACTAAAAAATGACTTTAAAAGGTGAAAAAATTGACTAGAAAGCACAAGACAAGTGAAGGAAAAGACCTCACACCACCTAAACAACCTTAGGACCTTTAATTATTTTTTAGGAACAAATATAGACTCACAAGGAAAAATAACATGGTATGCAAAGTTTTGAATGGTAAGGGTGATAATTTTACCTATGAGGTCAAAATTTTCAACACTAACAATGGTTTATGGTCTAAAACATGAGAAAATTTAGGTGATTTTTAGGTTTCAAGAGTTTTTTAGGTGGTATCAATTTGTACAATAATGAATAGTTGAGGTGGAGTTAAGGGTTTGTAAGAGGAGTTCACTATTGGCATGTGTGAAATAAATTAGACTATTTCAATGCTTAAGGTGCCCAAAACTGATCCATCTTTCCCATCAAGTTCATTGGTAGGATTGAAGAACACTTTATATTTGTGCTTAGTCTATATAGAGGAGAGAGAAAGAGGGTCTAAGCTCGTGGCTAGAGAAATTAAACTTAGTCACCTCTCATTCATGGGTGGGAATGTGGGGTTGAGAACATCCAAACTATCTATGTTTGTAGACTAAAGGTAGGTTTCAATGATAAAGAAGATCATCTAGTGTATGTATCTAAAGGTAACTAGTGTTTGGATCTATATCCATGGTGTTATGAAGATGTTCATATCTCTATACTCAATATTTAACACTCATATGATCTAAAACCTTTTGAAATGGTGTTTCCAAGTAATGCAACTTGTAGATGTGGGTTTCAATGGCATAGAGAAGAAGTATACCATCTAATGATAGCCTCAAGGTTCCCAAAAATAGTGTAAACATAGGTTAGAGGTTTTAATCAGAGCATTACATCTTTCTGTGTAGGTTCACAAGCTTCACTATATCCCCCATAGGAATTGAAAACACTAATCTTCCTTGAAACATCTTCATAGCACTTTTTGTAGAAGTTAAGGTTTTTTGGAAAGTCCTAGGTTATATAATTCATCATGTATACATCATTAATGGATTGAAAAGTGTTATATCCTATAAGATATATGCATATGGATATCTAATGTCCTTTTAGACTATCTTGGGTGTATACTCCTAGTTAATTTCAATCCATGGAAGAACTTATACCATTTCATGAACTTTTCACTAACATTCCACGTCAGTTTAGACCCTATACTCCATTTTCATGTTCCATACAACCCCACTTTCATCCCCCATAGGACATACACCCCCTTTTCCAAGTCTAAATCATGGGATTAAGGCCTAGATACTTCTTAGGGTTCTCAATAATCATTATGCCATGAAGATATAGGCCTATGTGGACATATACCCTATTGAGAGAATAATGACCACCTATAGGAAAGGACCTAAATCCACCTTGGTAAAATTCCTTCAACTCACTATGAGAAGATCAATCATGAGAAATGGGAGAATGATATGACTGAGGAATGTCCATCTTATAGGGATATATTGGAATGAGAGGTTTATTGAAACCTCAAATGTAACTAAGGAGTCACTCTTTTATGCTAAGAGAAACATGATATATTAGCCCATGTCGATAGTCAACATGTGTGAACCAATGACTAAAATTTTGTTGACCAATCTTAATGGTTTATGCCCTAACCTAAATATAAAGGAAACATATACATCCAAATCAAGAAGGTTCAACTAGTAGGAAGGGTAAAATCATGGTGGTCACATCACCAAAGGCAAAGTAACCTATATAAGTGCATTTTGACTATGTGAGGCTCACATATTTAGTCAGAGTTATCAAGAGTTAGATGGTGACAGACCAATAGAATCATAAGTATTGGGATACATGAAGGGAGAATATCTATGGGTCAAAGTCACATCAAACTCCCTAAGACCTTGCTTAATAAGACTCCTAGATAAGGGAACTATTTGGTAAATATTGTAGATTAAACACATACCTTTAATGTCCCCTACTTCATAATGGATCTTTTGGTGGATGACTGAAAGCCTATTTTATTCCCATAGGATAAGTAAGGTATTATAAGGGAATAATAGTGGAAGAATCACTATTCATTAATTACTATTCATAGGCACTATTCATGAATGACCATGCATGATGACATGGCATAGTATTAAGGTGGCTTAGTGATGATGTGTCTTTGGTGATGTGGTTTAACCCACATACTTATTTTATAATGTTGAAATTGGAGAATAGAGAAGTGGGGCACAATTTTCCCACTTGGCCACATCGAGAAATAGTATAGGCATGTGAAGGATAGATTAATTGAAGATCTCATCTACCCACTCAAGAAATGATTGAAGGAATATTTTGACTTATGATCTTTCACATGGGAAATTTGGGGACAATATCAACTATTCATAATTGAGGATCACATGAAATTATTTAAGGCACATGGTTTTTGGTCAAAGACAAGTCTTGAAGATTCCCTTACACATGTGAGAGGCAAAAAACACTATTTATGAATATTGATACCTTTTAACACTTGGTTGTAATTATTTCTCTCTCATGTCTTACCCTCTCTTTCTCCTTCTCTTTTGTATTTATATAAGTGTGACACTTCTCCATTTGTAACATATCTTTTGCAAATACAAACTCCCCCCCCCCCTTATTTTGTGATATTAAACATTGGTTCAACTTATATCTTAAAGGAGAGATATTAACAAGAGTGATAGGCTTCAGTGGTGAAAGATTATTCCCTAACTATCTAATGTTGATTTCATATAGGATCCAAACTTGGACTTCATTGGAGCATGCCTCACTTGTTGCAATGGTTGTAAATTTCTCATAGATTATGCTTTCTATTATAAGAGTTGATAAATCTATTACTGTAATAAGACAGTATTGAGAGTAGTATGTGTTTGTTTCCACCATTGCTATATGTGTAATATTTTCTACATAATGAAAGAATATGTCTATGGTATTTGGTATTATGCACATTTATCTATGTGTATGTTTCAAAATGTTTTATAGCAGAAATTTGATATGAGAATTTTATGTGATATGTGGGTGATCATAGTTATATAATTCTGAAATTTATTTGGTCATAGGTGATTTAGGATGTAGTTGGAATCAAAGTTCATCTATGTAGTTTAGATTAGTGAAGTTTTAATGTTTGGGTTTACAGTTTTATGTGTTTTAGAAAATATCCCCTAAAAGGATATTTTAGTGGTATCAGAGCTGGTGATCTTTCCAAACTATTTGGGAAAAACTAAGTTTTTTTAAATATATTGTGGAGACTATTGACTAATGTATCTGGGAGGAGACCATTTCAAATATAACTTAAGAATCACAGATGGTGATCCCCTAAAAGAGACTAATCCTATTACTAAAACTATAGATATGGATGAAGAATGTGATCAAGAAGCATTTGGAGATGATTCTAGTTCAACATTCATCAAAAATTATTCATGATTATGGTCAAGGAGTAGGAAAAAACAAATGCATACTCAATTTAGCTTACACAACATCTAGTGGCATACGACAATAATGGTGGTGGAGCTACAAATGGGGAGGCAAGACATACTTCCCTTCACACTAGTAGTTCACCTAATATGTCAAGGCTATTTATTCCTACTTTTTAAGAAATAACATTTAATAGATGAGAGAAATGAAAGGAACCATAAGAGCTAGAGGAGGTTGGATTCTTCAAAGTTTACCAATAGTTGGGGGATGATTTTTAGGAATCCATGACTTTTATAGATTACTACATATGGAAGTCTAATACCAAGCCACATTAGGATAAAGATAGTTCTAATCAAGACTTGTAGTAGTGTTTGGAAAAAATTACCCTCCCAAAATTTGATGGTTCATGCAAGTGTACAAGATTGTGGATCCATAAGTTGGAGGCATATTTAGAGCTAAATCCCATACCTGAGAGAGAGGCAATTAAGTTCGATACCCTTCATTTGGAAGGGGAATCACATGAATAGTGGCACTTTGGGATGATAACATAAGTACATAGGCTCATTGATACATATGGAGAGTTCACACAAAGGTTGATAGACATGTTCAATAGGAAGGATCTAGAGTTTTTCTTTAGAGAGAGGACACACATAAGGCAATTTGGCATGCTTGATGCCTACATTTTAGAATTTTAGAGGCTATCAATCATGGTTTGAAATATTTTTGAAAGAATATTTACTTCTTATTTATTGAGGGACTGATAGATTCATTTGTAGATTAGGTGAAGGCATTTGGTTCACCTTCTCTATAGGATGCTATCAGAAGAGCCTAGGACTTAGAGTTCTCTAATCCCAAGTCAAAGGTTACATAAATTTTTCCCACTAATCCTTTTTTGTAGAAGCAAGATAAGGAACCTAAATTATCAAAGAAGTTTTATGTCCAAAATGAAGTTAGGGATAAGTATTAGAGGAAGAAGTTGTGTTTTACATGTAATGTCCCATGATAACTAGGACAAAGGTGCAAGGAGAAGGGAAAAATACACTACATTGAGGTGTTCCTAGAAGAGGACAGTGAGACTTCAGATAGTGATGTGTTACATGATCATATTGAGCATGATGAGCATGAAGAGTTGGATCCTACACATATATAAGATCCCACAGTAGGAGGTACTATTACTACACTATATAATACTACTAGGTACAATGCATTTAGGGTTCATGGTGTAATTTAGGGGCAATGAATGTTAGTTCTAATTGATAGTGGTGTAAACCACAACTTTATTGATAAGGCATTAGTTATGAAATGGGGATTATCAGTTGAAGACTTTGAGGGATTTAATGTGGCTATAGTTGATGGCTTTACTATGATAGGCACCAAGTGTGTTCCATAGCTCAATATTACATTAGAAAATCATATGGTGATAGATGATTTATATGTGGTTGGTATTGGGAATACTAATATTATGTTAGGTGTTCAATGGCTATATTCACTCAGGAAATTCAATCAAAATTTCCAAACTATGGAGCTAAAGTTCAAAGAAAATGGGAAACATGTGGTGTTGAGGGAATGTCTAATGGATCTTTGAGGGTAGTTACGACCAAAAGTATGGAGAGTAAATTTAAGAATAATAATAGAAATTAGGTATTTCATTTCTTCATTTCAATTAAAAATATAGGATGTTATAAACAAGATTACCACATTGACATATAATCCTTATTATATAACCATAGTGGAGTTTTTGGTGAGATGCCTCCATGGAGACCTACTAACAGAGGGTTTGAACATGTGATAGAGTTGAAGGAAGTGGCCAGACTAGTTATCACTACTCCTTATCATCATCCTTAGTGTTTTAAGGAAGAGATCAGGAAGGCTTGGTAAGTAACCCAGATAACACCCTACTGAAGGCTGATTACTTAGGATCTCCTTCACACATGGACTAATATTGGAATTTTTTAAGGTGTGGGACACCTCTTAGAGCAAACCTCTAGATTTTTGAGGCTAGATCCTCTCATGTATCACTAATTCTAAACTTACTAGAACCTAATATAATTTTTGGGATGAAAAAGGTTAGAAAGAAACTAAAAGGTAAATCTTATTCTACTATTTGTGATACACCTATATTTCTAGTTCATCCACTCTATTTGATATCTTATAACACTGATAAGATAAACAAATGATTGAATATATAACTCTAAAGGAATCCTATGCAATAATATTTCATATAAAGGTTCATCAAGTGATCAAAGCATAAGGGAAATGATGGAATAAGTTTGATTTAATTCACTAACTAGTCAATACATCCACTATTAGCATAGTTATTCAACATCAAACACTATATATGACCTTCTTAAGATACTATACTAGTAACTAGGTGAAATTGAGACCTATCAAGGGAGAAAATACTACCACATATGTAAATCAAACCAATATAACACACTATACCAAAATATAAAAATCTAAAAATAGTCATTTTATTCATCTCCAAAAGGTTAAAAATCTCATTCTTGGTAGAGTTTAATCATTCCCAAGAGAGGGATTACAACATGATGTTAAATCCAACATTAACTCACTTTTTGAGAAAATAGATAGTGATAAGGTCACTAAAGATGAGATGACTAACAAAGTTGATCACCTAATAATTGTATTGAAGAAATCCATTAATCCCACTACTCAACTAACACAACCTATATCTCAGATAATAGATCAAACAACACTTGTTGTAGTGATAGAAACTAGAAGCATGGGAAGGGCCATTAAGTAATGGGCAAAAGATCTCATATCAAAGGGAAATAGAGTTATTGAATCATTAATGGACCATTATATAATTATGAGGGAGAGAATAATCACCTTGAGAGTGTAAATTAGTAAGTATGAGGAAGAGATAAAAAGGTTAAAACTTTTCTATCAGAATTGTTAGTTGTGGATACAATTGAAGTTGAATTTCTTCTTGTAGAAAATATGCTAAGAAGTGATGTAGAAAAAGAAGATTTGTAAAAAAAAACTCAATTCAAAATAAATATACTTATAGATAATTCCCATAAGGCTAAATTTTCACATGACAAATCCACTGGTATGGTATATGACACTGAGGATTTGCTAAAAAAAATTCATGTGAAGCAACAAATAAACAAAACTAGGTCTTCTTAGTAGAGGAAGTTCATAATAACTTCAAAGAAGTGGTCAAAAAATAATATTCAAGAGATACAACTTTCATCTTGAGCTCTATCCACTGTTTCATCAAATACCATAACACATTAGATCAGATGGGAAAATAACATCAAGCCTACAAAGCTTTTAGAAGGGAAATCTCTAATATAATAGTAGAATGTGAGATAAGTAACCTCTACTCTTTTGATCCTGATGAAGACATAATCTTATAAATATTTAAGACTTTTGATGAATATGTTGAAAAGACACAAGTGTAAAGGGACAGAGTTTATAGAAGTGTTGGATATAGATTAATTCTTTCTATCAAAAACATTCTTGTATATTATATTTTCATTATTGTAAACATATTGTAAAGTTGTAACTTTTAAATTATAACTATAATTTTGATAACACTTTTTGAGAAAGATTCATGTGTAATTTCCATGTTCCATTTTGATAGGTTGAAATTTGTGAAAACCAAACTTGCAAATTACACTTTCTATTTTGACAAGTTTGAATTGCTTTAGTTACAAAAGCACATATTGTAAAATACATTTCCAATTTTGATAGAATTGTGTGACTTGAAATTTGTAAAAGTCCCAATTAAAAATCACAAGTTATGGTTTTATATAAAATTTACTTAAGTTATCTAAATTTATCTTTTGTTCTAAAATTAGAGTTTCACTTTGGTATCTCATTGCATGAAGATGAAGTTGTAGCTCAACTAGAGAAAAGGAAAGGCATTGCATGAAGTTTCCACCATGGCTCTATTAGTTTGGATCATGCCTAGCTCTTGTATGATATTTTTTTTTAAAAAAAATCACTTCACCAAATATGCCATCAACTGAAGATCATGCCTATGTTCATGGCGTTTACAATTTTTTTGCATGTTCTCTTACTAGCATGGATTTCATTGCTAACTATATCTATTTTATGATATTTTTTGTATAAATATGGGCAATATGGTGTAGCCCATATATATTTTTTTTAAGTGATATTATTCTACATTTTGAATAACTTGTCTACATACTGTAACCTAAAGAATGAAAATAAATTGAAGATTTTAATTTCTTGTCTATGTAATCTTTGTGTATACAAGGTTATTTAAATATTTATGGATGTTTTAATTCTTATTTCAGTCAAAAAAGTTTAATTATGGTATTATTTACCCTTTTGGAAGACTATTTGATTAAAAATAAAGAATTTTGTCCCTTGTATGAAAAATACCCAATATTACCTTTGGTTTCACATTTGCATGATTTTGTGATCCTACAAATTTGAATATTCATTGTTCTATTGTGTTTATTGAATAAAACATTAAAATCCACTACAAAACATTTGGTGAAATCACCATTTTTAGTTTTACAATTTCATTCCCAAAACTATTTTTGCCAGTCAAACCCTAGTTTAGGAACATAATAACTAAGTGGAATTTCTACATAAAATGATATTTTATCAGTTACATTGAATTTAGTGAAAGGAAGTCATCCTTATCTAAAGTTTTACCTTAAATTTCCAAGGTCTTACAGCTTGGAGGTGGTCTTATTATATGAGTAGATTTTCATAAAGTGAGCTACAACATTCAACACGTGCAAAATCTATGTGATAACATTTTTTGATATGCCCTATGGGACAAAACTAATAGCAACCTAGATAGAACCCTACTGAATCCTGATTGTTTAGGATCTCCATTCCCACCAATTTACCTATGTCAAAAAGTCTAATGCCAACAATTTAATCTTCTTAATTGGACACACAATTTTTCATTTCACTTCCCTCTTCCATAATCTCACTCCTCCATTGCATAATTCCTTCCATTTTATCTACAATTCCTTCCATTCCATTAATCACCAACACTCTACATTAGTATATAGCCATAGATTAAATCATTCTGACTACAATCCCAATAGCCATCCCAACACATGGGATACCTATTGCTTCATATTAATCTCCTTTCACCTTTCCTACTTTACCAAACATGCGTGTCCTTAAAATTTTTATTGATTCATTCAAGGCTTTGGACTCCACACTTCTACAATTTCTTAAGTTCTAACTCCCTATGTCTACTCCTCCATGTATATCACTCCCATATCCCACACCCCCACTAGACACATCTATTTCTATTACACCCACTTATTTCACTTCCAGAGTAACCCCAACCCCTACATTGGAGATAGATATGGATCAAGTCACTGATACAAATGTGTACCCTAAACCCATAGATGGGGAAAAGGTGTAAAAGGCATTTATTGAACAATCAATGGCAATATCAATGAAATATACAACACTTTTCACTATTCTTACTAGTGTATAATCTTTAGATGTAGATTCTCAAGTGACATTATTAACATAATAAGATTCTATTCTTACTTGGTTAGAAAAAATTGTGGGGAATAAATGCAAGGAGATGGTGTCCCAAAACACAATGGATTTTGGTCTCATTGATGCACACAAGAAATCTAAAACAACTCCATGGATTATTTTAATAATATTATATGATTTAGCAGGGGAAAATTATGTAGATATTATAGTCCCCCCCACTAGATAAATATAAATAAGATCTAGTGATGGTGGATTACTAGGTGTCAAAAGCTCACCTTGGATATCCTACAAGAGAGAGATTGAAACATGATGATCATTTTAGCATTAACTCTCTTTTGGAGAAAATGGATAGTGACAAGGTCACTAAGGTTGAGCTGAAGAAAAGGGTTGAGAAACTAATGAATGCATTGAATAAATTCATCAATCCCACTACTCAACTAACATAACTTATCTCTCAAATCATAGATCAAGCAACACTTGATGCGGTGATAAAAATTGGTAGGATGGGAAGGGACACCAAGTAATGAGTAGAAGAGCTAATCTCAAAGGGAAATAGAGTTATTAAATTATTAATAGACCATTATAAAACTCTTAAGGAGAGAAGGGTCACCCTCAGAGGGTAGATTAGTAAGTTTGAGGAAGAGATAGAAAGGTTAAAAAATTTATATCCAAAATTGTCATATGTGGATACAATTGAAGTTTAAATTCTTATTGTAAAAAAGATACTAATAAATGATGTAGAGAAAGAAGACATGGATAGAGTAGCTAAATTTAGAATAAATATATGTATAGTTCCTATAAGGCTAAATTTACACATGATAAAGCCATTGATATGGTATATGACATTGAGGATTTGCTAAATAAATTGTCATGTCAAGTAATAGATTAGCAAAATCAGGTCTTCTCAGTAGAGGAAGTTCATAATATATTCAAAGAAGTGGTCAAAAAATAATCTGCAAGAGATACAACTTTCATATTGACCTCTATCCACCATTTCATCAAATACCATAACACATTAGATTAGATGGGGAAAGAGAATCAAGACTATAGAGCTTTTAGAAGGGAACTCTTCAATACAAGAGTATAATGCAAGATAAGTAAAATCTACTCTTTTGGTTCTGATTAAGACAAAATATTACAAATATTCAAGAGTTTTGATGCATATATTGAAAAGACATGAGATAAAAAGGACAAAGATTTTTTAAAAGTGTTGGATATAGATTAATTCTTTATTTCAAAAACATTTTTGTACATTGTATTTTCATTATTATAAAAATATTTTAAAGTTGCAAATTATAAATTGTAACTATCATTTTTATAGATCTTTTTGTGAAAGATTCATGTGCAATTTCCATGTTCCATTTTGACAGGTTGAAAGTTGTAAAAATCAAACTTTCAAATTATACATTCTATTTTGATAAGTTTGAGTTAGTTAAGTTTCAAAATCACATATTGTAAAATACATTTCTAGTTTTGACATGATTATGTGACATGAAAGTTTTAAATGTCATAATTGAAAATCACAAGATAGGGTTTTTTAGAAAAGTAACTTATCTAAAGTTATCTTTTGTTCTAAAATTAGAGTTTCACTTTGGCGGCTCATTACATGAATATGAAGTTATAGCTCAAATAGAGAAGAGGAAAGGTATTGCATGAATTTTGCACCATGCCTCCATTAGTTTAGATCATGCCCAACTCTTGCATTATCTTTTACAACACTTTTTCACTTCACTAAAGATGCCACTAGCTGAAGATCACACCTATGTTCATGGAGTTTCCAGATTTTTGCATGTTCTTCTACTAGGTATGGATTTCCTTGTTAATTGCATCTCTTTTATGAGCTTTTTTGTATAAATATGGTAAATATTCCATATCCAAACTATCTTTTTTATGATAGAGATATTATTATGCATTTTGAATAACTTGTCTACATGCTTCAACCTAGAGAATGAGAATAAATTAAATATTTGTCTTTCTTATCTTTGTAATCTTTGTGTATGAAAGGTTATTTAAATATTTATGGATGTTTTAATTCTTATTTCAGTCATGAAATTTCACTTGTGGTATTCTTTATACTTTTGGAATATTATTTGATTAAAAATAAATAATCTTGTCCATTGTATGAAAAATACCCAATATTACATTTGGTTTCATATTTGCATGAGTTTGTGCTCCTAAAAATTTCAATATTTATTATTCTTTTATGTTCATTCAATCAAGCATTAAAATACACTAAAAAAATATTTGGTGAAATCACCATTTAAATTTTACAATTTCATTCTTAAAAATCTTTTCCCTAATCAAACCCTAGTTTAGGAGCAAGATCACTAAGAAGCAAAATTTCTACATAAACTGGTATTTTATCAGTTGCTCCAAATTTAGTGAAAGGAAGTTGGAATTCTCTAGAGGTTCACCTCAATTCACCAAGGTCATATAGTTTGGACGTGATCCAATTGTATCATTATATTTTTTCATAGAAAGATACAACATTCAACACCAGTGAAAAATATACGTTCTAATAGGTTATCATAGAGATACTTGACATGGGACATATTCAGCCTAGTTCTAGTCTATTTTCTTCATTGATGGTGATGGTGAAGAAGAAAGATGGGACTTTGAGAATGTGTATTTATTACCATGCTCTCAACAAAAATAAGATCAAGAACTAGTATCCCATTCCTAGGATCAATGAGTTACTTGATGAGATGCATGGAGCATATTTCTTCTCCAAGATTGATCTACACTTAGGATACCATCAGAATAGAGTGTGGGAGTAGGATATACACAAGATAGATTTCAATTGTCATTATGGGTAATATGAGTTTCTGATGATGCCATTTGGGTTAACTAATGCTCTAGATACATTCTATTATTTAATAAACCATGTGTTCAAATACCACCTACAAAAAAAATTCTAGTGTTCTTTGACAACATCTTGATAAACAATAGAAAATAAGAAGAAAACCTTAAAGACCTTGATGAGGTCCTAAATATTATGGGAGCATAATCACTTTATGTGAAAGATTCCATGTGAGAATTTGGGATGATAAAGGTCCTCTATTTAGTATTTATTATTAGAGTATGAGAACTCAAGGTGGATTAGGATAAGATTTAGGTGATCATTTATTGGCCACTACTAAGGACCCTAACCCATTTAAAAGGATTCTTAAGTCTTGTTTGCTATTATAAAAGGTTTTTGAATGGGTAATCTTAGTTTATAACACCATTGAAAAATTTTACTAAGAAAGGGGAATTTTATTGGTCATAATGTTCACAACAAGTATTTTATCTCTTCAAGATGTTGATGAGCACATGCGCAATGTTAACATTACCAGATTTTTCATAGCCATTCATTCTTAAAATTAATACATCAAGTATTGGTATCAGTATAGTTTTGATGTATAATAGGCATCCCATTGCCTATGAGATTTGAAATCTAAGTATGGTAGATCATAGGTAATCTACTTTTGACAAGGAGATCCTAGCTAGTTTGCATGCCTTGGTCAAATTTTAATAGTAATTGGTGGGCAACAAGTTTGTGATCCAAACAAATCATAATAGCTTGAGGTATTTTGTGGAGAAAAAAGACCTCAATTATTGTCAAAAAAAGTGGGTAATAAAGATACAATATTAGGATTTTTATATAGATTATGTGAAAGGAAAAAATAATATAGTAGCTAATGCATTATCTAGGCAACCATCCCTTTGCTCTATGATAGAGATTTCAGTGGATTGGAAGGCTCATATGTTGGTTGAGTATTCCAAGAACCAATTTGATTATGAGATCATAGATGGATTGATAAAAGATGATAGGCATAAGGTTATGGATGATGATATATTCTACAAGGGTAGGGTATACCTTGTGACTGACTCATGAATGAAGAAGAAGATCTTGAGCATTGTACATGACACCCCATTGGTAAGACATCCATGGTACTTCAATACCTATAGATATATATGGGAGAGATTTGTAAGGAAAGAATTAAATTATGATGTACTTAAATATATACAAGAGTGTGTGGTTTATTAATAGAGAAAATAAAATCACTCATTCCTTACAAGGTTAGTTCATCCATTGCCCATTCTAAACCAAAAATGGGAGAGTATTTTAATAGATTTCATTACAAGCTTTCCCAAGGCTTAGGGAAAGAATTGAATTTATGTGGTGGTTAACACATTGACCAAGTAAGATCATTTATTTAAAATATAAATTGAGTACAATGCATCTTAGGTAGTGGAATTATTATTTGAGGAGGTTTTTAGGTTACATGGATTTCCTAAGAACATTGTCAAGTTGGAAGGTATATATTTGACACTAAGTACCATCTATCATCTATAGACCGATGGTCAAACCAAGATTATGAGAAAATGGATATAGGGTTATTTTTGGAGTTATTTATAATGCCATCATAAATCATGGGTTAAGTGGTTGTACTTAGGAGACCATTAATATAATACAGCCTATCATATGAGCATTGGCATGACACCATTCAAGGCACTTTATGGGTATGATGCCTCATCATTTTTTGATATGGTGATAGTAGATAGTTGATATCCTAAAGCTCATGAATAGATTGAAGAGAACCAAGGCATCATGAGATATCTAAAGGAGAATATGAAACAGGCACAAAAATAGTAGAAGAAGTATGTTGATTGGAACAAGATGGAGGGGTCATTTGATGTGGGTGACTTGGTGTTCCTTCACTTGAAACATTATAGGAAGTCCTCTTTGAAGAAGAGTGGTGATAAGAAATTAAATACAAAATTATATGGGCCTTATAAGATTTTGAGAAGGATTGGTGAGGTCACATATGAGTTATAGTTAATTGAGAATAGGAGGATCCACAATGTTTTTCATGTGTCTTGCCTCAAAAGGGCACATGGACAACATATTGAGACATCTTCTGAGTTGCCACTGATGGATGAGGAGGGAAAATTTATTCTAGTTATAGAATAATATATTGAGGTATGATATAATTTCAATAATGGATTCATCACTGAGTTTTTATATGTTGGAAGGACTTACCATTAGAGGATGCTATGTGCGAAAGTGAACAAATTTTGTAGTATCCAAATCTATAAGTGCTTGCGGATAAGAAATATTAGAAAGGGAGGAATATAATGTCCACTACTTCTTAATGGATCTTTTGGTGGAGGATCAATACCCTATTTTATTCCCATAGGCTAAGTTATGTATTGTAAGAGAATAGTGGTTGGAGAATCACTATTCACTAATTATTATTCATGGGCACTATTCATGAGTGATTGTGCATGATGACATGGCATAGTATTGGGGTGGATTAGTGATGAATTTTATTTAGTGATTTAGATTGGCCCACATAATTATTTTACAATGTTGAAATTGGAGGAGAGAGAAGAGGGGTGAAACTTTTCCACTTGGACATATGGAGGAATATTAGAGGCATGTGAAGGATAAATTTATTGAAGATCTAATATACCCACTCAAGCATGTGATTGAAGGAATATTTTGAATTTTGATATTTCACATGATAAAGTGGGGGACAAGATCAACTATTCTTGATTGAGTATCACATGCAATGATTGAAGGCACATGGCTTTTGGTCAAGGACAAATCTTTAAGATTCCATTACACAAGTGAGAGGCAAAAATCATTATTGATGAATAGTGATACCACTTAAAAATTGGGTGAAATTATTTATCTCTCGTGTATTTCCCTCTCCTTCTCCTTCTCTTTTGTATTTATATAATTATGACACTTCTCCCTTTATAACATATCTTTGACAAATGCAAACCCCCCTCTTATTTTTTAATATTAAACATTGGTTTGACTTATATCTTGGAGGAGAGATATTCACAAGAGTGATAGGATTTAATGGTGAAATATTATTCCATAACTGTCTAATGTTGGTTTCATATAGGAACCAAACTTATACTTCATTGGAGCATGCCTCACTTTTTGTTGTAATGGTTGTAAATTTGTCATAGATTATGCTTTCTATTGTAAGAGTTGATAAATATATTATTGTAATAAGAGAGTATTGAGAGTAGTATGTGCTTTTTTACACAATTTCTATATGTGTAATATTTTATAAATAGTAAAATAATATGTCTATGGAATTTGGTATTATGCATATTTCTTTATGTGTATGTTTCAATATGTTTTATACCAACAATTTGATATGAGAATGTTATGTGATATATGGGTGGTAATACTTATATAAATATAAAATTTATTTGGTAATAGGTGATTTAAGATGTAGTTAGCATTATATTTTATCTATTTAGTTTGGATTAGTGAATTTTGAATGTTTGGGTTTAGAGTTTTATGTGTTTTAGAAAATATCCCCTAAAAAAGATATTTTAGACCCGTATATGAATGTATATGCAAATACATTAGCAAGGTTGTAATACATGAGCCTTAAATATATGTTCAAGAATTGAAAAATGATGTTTTGACCTTGATTATATAGTTATAAGAACTGAAGGAATTTGTTTCTATTACCAACATTAGCTTCTATAACCCCATGCACTAGACAGTGTTGATAAGGCAGACCAACAAAGAGAGTATAGTTTGGTAAGTGGACTAAGCTCATTGAAACATATGAATAAAGTATAATAAAGTTTGGATAGGGAATCATGAAATAATATGAGATATTAATGCACTTATATGTGAATCAAAACCCCAAAAACTAGTCTAGGTCTATAAGGCCTAAGCCTTTCTCATCTAGGTCTCAAGACCCTACCTCCATCTCATGGAAAGTCTAGACCTCCAATCAAGTTAAATATAATGTGATAGGTGTAAAAGTATTTTTTAGACATTTAAGAAGGATTTTATAATAGGGGAATATAAGGAGGTAGTCCTTTAAGGGTTTTATCCCTTACTTAAGCTCCTTTTCCTGCGTAGACCTGTCAATCTGAACCTTTCAACACTCATGCCCTTAACCATAGAGGGACATAGGCTCATGAATCTTCAGAAAATTTAAGTACCCATATGGGATAAAAATACATAAAATAATGAAATAAATTGATGGGATCATTTTTATGAATGAACCATAAGAAGTTAAGTTGCTCAAATTGCTTAGTAGAAAGCTCGAGACACACCTTTCAACACTCTTATCTATACACATGTTATAAATAAGTTCCAAAGTTGTTTAGGGGAGATTAAGGGGTTAATTTGATAAATTTCCATGAAAATTAGTTTTGTTTTGTAGGTTTTTACTATATGAATGATCATTACAATGTTGGACCTCTAAAACCCTTCCTAAAACCCAGATGGTACCCAATGACATATTTTTCCCCTAAATACATCTAGATAGATTTTATTTGGCTATGAAATGGTCCTAAAGGTCTCCTCTAGTTTTATAATTACTCAAAGGACCTATTGATTGGCACGTGAAGGACACATATGCTACAAATTAGGCCTAAGAGAACTAGTTTAATCCTGTAAATAAAGAATTGATAAGAGTTTGTAAGAACTATTAATTTTTGAGGTGAGAATGGATCCCAAAGTACCAAAATAACCTTATAATAGTAACCTAAATTAGCCTCTAAAATTTTTTAACCATGTAGACAAACTTGGGTGTCTAAGTAAGCGGTACTATTGCATGCCACAGAAGAAAAATGACTTGATGATACCAACACTATTACTCTAAGAACTCTCAAAGATGGATTTCATGATGAGAATAGTGGAGAGGTGCATCAAAACCCTAGGTTAAGGCCATAACTTAGGGACCCTATGATTATACATGTTGGTCTAAGACCTCAATTGAGACAATGTCACTTAAAGGTAGAGCAGAGGCCAAAATGAGATTGAAGGGCACTCTAAAAATTCATAGGGGAGATCATAATTTTATTTGGGAAGTGTAGATAACTTTATATTATAGGATAGTTACTACAGTTGGCCATTCTAGCCTACTAAGACCTAGATATTATCTAGGAATCATGCTTCTCATCTGATAGATATTTTCACATGCTCATAACTATATGGAACCTCTAAATGGGAGGTTGAGAACTTCAAAAGAGGTGAATGGGTTTATATATAGGAATTTAGTGGAATTATTTTAGAGGTTTAGGCCTTAACCTCTATGAACCATCATTAAGAGTTATATACACTATTAAACCCCCTTAAAAAATAATGACATGACTAGAGATATTTAATAAAATATTCATCATGATATATGGTAACCACTTTAAAAACACTTGTATCATGTTGTACACTTAAAGGAGGTCATGTCCATGGTACTTAGTTATACCGATACTATATAGACACCTCTATACATTGTAAGTTTTAAGGGTTTTAATCAAGAAGTGAGGTTTTAAAATTGGTCATAGGTTACCAATCATTAGGGGTGTTGGTTTAGGAAATTTTTAACCTCCTGAAAGATATAAATGTTTACTTACTTTCCTAGAAGTGCCTCTACTAACCTTTAGTAATCAGCTACTTTGTAAGGCTAGTCTAAATGACCTAATCATGAAATAAAGGTGAGTTTATAAATGAGACATGTTTTAAGGGTATAGATAATAATTAATATCATTAGTTTAATGGATATTAAAGCCTACTTAAATATCTTGAATATCTGGTTAAACTATCTCAGTCACCCAAATAGTGGATAGACAGAGTAATGAGTTAATATCTAATAAAACCTACTTAACCAACAAGAGGGAAGTGTTGATGGGTGTATAAAGGAATAATGGATTTAATTAGACATATTAATACATATGTAGATTGTAATAGAGGAAATTATACCCCATACTAATGAGTATCATGAAGTATTTTGGGTAGTTTCTTTATCAAGGTTAATTTATAGATGTGGGCAACCACTTAATGCCTCATGGAAAAGGGTCTAAATAAGACTCTTTAAGTTTTGGTAACTAATAAAATGAGATGTAATTGGATGAAGGTGGAATTAATGTAATATTTAAGTATCAAACCTTACTAAAATTGGATATGAGTTCTCTAAATATCTCATTCAAGATACCTATCTACTCAAGCAAAGCATATGAGAGTAAATGAGATTATTGTGACTATTATATGGAAATTATGGACCCTTCATGGCCTATTATACACCTATATTACTCTATATTTCATGTAAAATTATATATATATATATATATATATATATATATATATATATATAATATATATATATATATATATAAGAATTAAGCTCTTTTTTTCTCATCCCTTAACTGGGTGTAGTAAAGCTCTGCCAAAATTGTATCTTGCACCTTGAATCAATATATAAGGAATAGTTGCATACTTTTGTATGAGTATTAATATGTGTTATGACTGTTGATTTGTATAAATTATGAGTTTAATCTTCTTATTTATTTATTATCTTTCACCTAATGTTATGATGTCATCTTATGTAGGTCATATGAAGTGTTCATAGGTAGTAGTGGTGTTGAAGAGTGAGTTGATTAGTAGTGTTTCATGCAGACCTACATTCTTTGAATTCAAGTTGTAGACTTTCTACTTGAACTTTATATGAAATATTCATGTTTAGGACTATTTCAAGAAGCATGATTATTTTTTTTTCATTGGATTCATAAATGTGTTTAAAGATCATTCAAGAGAGGATAAAGGAACATTTGTTCATCACCACCCCTAGTATAGGTTTTCCTTTCAAGTTTTCATCTCAACCCTTTTCATCTCAATATAAATAGCTATTAGAAGAATATTTTAAGTTGAAATATTAGGGGAGATATCCCTATAATTTATAGGTTTGGTCTAGACTATAGGTAACCCAAAACCTTTAGTCCATTCCCGTGTTAGTCCAAATTGAGAATTGAACAATCTCCTTCAAAAGGTGCAACTTGTGTTGCTAACATTATGTGGATCAATATATCATATTAATCACACTTTATCACACATAACCAAAACCACATAATATTAAAATAAGCATTGAAACATTTTCCTACCTAAGGTGGACCCACTTGGATTTCATCACCAAGGGGAAATCTGACTCAGTGTACTAGATGAGTATAAAGTTTTTGGCAAGAAGTATAAAGGCTAAGCACCCAAGACCCTTATCACTATGGTTTGTGAAGTGAGCGGGTATGCCTCAATACCAAGACATGTAATTTATTCCAACATAGAATAAGGCCTCAATGTACCCTCATGTATATAAATTTTCTCATCCTTAAATTAAAATTGAAACCATCTTTAGATTACCATTTCTTAGTACCATCATTGACCCTTTTCCTTACCACATTCTAAATTTATTTTCTTAAAAAAAGTTAAAATATTTTAAGTAAATTTAGTAGTGTGCATGTTTTTTCCCACTAAAATGAGATAATCAAAAGAATATTGTTTACTTTTTCATTTCTTTTCTTTATTTATTTTTGATGCTTCATGGTTTTGATGCAATAGTAATTAATAAAACAAACTAAATCCCTAACCTCTTCTATGGAGAACACCTTCAGTCCTCCTACCTCTACTGAGTCTATGAGGGATAGTATTCCCTAGTTATATACATAGGGAGATCTTGAATTTTCTATCATACTAGATAGTAATCTAATTGACCTTAATCATTGACTTAGTACTCAAGCCATACATATTCCACTTTCCCCTCATACACAACATTTTGGGAATGTTTTTGGAATGACCTTAAATGGACCTAAATGTATCACTATAGACATGATTTCTCTCTAAAAAATCCTCCCCCAATAAGTTTTGATACTAGCATATCACAACCTTTGAATAACTCACCCCCAATTATATCTACTAGTCCATATCTGACTAACACCCAAGCCTAAAATGTTACTACACCCAAACTTATGCTAACTCCACATCCCACTACTTCACCTCAGAACTTAGTAATTTCAATCCCTATAACTCTCCCACCCATCCAAACTATCATAGATTCAAATCCTCAAACCTAACCTTTATAACAAATTCCCTTAAGTTAGCCTCTTCAATAGTATGTCATATTGACTACTCAATACATAGCTCCCTCACAAGCCCTTCGACTAACATACCTTTACTCATCCCCACAAAAAAATATACCCTTGTAAGCCCCACATCATGTGGTTTCATCCCAACATATTATGACCACTTCTATTGGCTACCCCTTGTCACAACCCTTTTATGCTTCATTCCATACCCATAAAAACCCACAATAAAACGTCTTAGGGGGTATTCTTCAATATAATACCTAGCCTAGCCTTATGAACATATTTATGAATAGGATGGAAAATTTATAAGCCTCTAACTCTAGGTAGAAAAATGTGCTCACATATGAGCAAATTTGCAATGAATCCATCAACCCAACTATCCCTATTAGACCATACCCCTTATAACTAGAACTTCTAAAATTCATGAAATTGTAAAATAAGGAAGATCATCAAAAACACATTAGAGCACTTATACAAACTTATTATCTCATATCTCACAATGAATCTCTCCTCTTAAGGACATTTCCCATGTCATTAGCTAGACCAGCTTTAGACTGATACATATCTATCCCTCAACATTCCTTGTTCTCTTTTAGGCAACTATACCAAATCATTTTAGAACACTTTTCCATTAGATCGTAAGGAAAGTGACCATAACCAACATCTATGACATTCAATAATTCAATGATGAATCTATTACCAATTTTTGGTTAGAGTGGATAAGTCTTATAAAATAACTTACTTTCTCCCTTCCTTAGCCATAATTAATTTAATTATTTGTGAGATAGTGCACTAAGCATATCTCATCAACATTATGGGTTTAATTTGTCAAGACTTTTAACGAGGCCTTTTCCATGGTCTATGAACTAGAATATGATATTTAAAGGAAGGAAAGGTAAAGTTACATAATAATAACTTTAAACCCAATCCCTCTAAAGGAACTAACAATACCAAAACTAAAGGGACTGCTAATGTTGTGGTCTTAAAATTAGGACCTCTACAAAAAAATATCCAATAACCCTCTACCTCTTATATACAATCACAAAAAAATTTAACATGGTTTCCTCCTTGGAAATACACACCCTTAAGAGATTCATATGCTTCCATTTTAGACAAGATTTTAAAATATTCTATTATCTAACTTCCTCCTATTAGACCTCTTGATGACTCTCACACCAAGCCTAGTTGGTTCAAATAAAATGACTTCTACAACTACCATTGTGTACCATGTCACAATGTCACTAGGTGTCAATAATTTAAAGGTCTAGATCAAAACCTTATTGCACAAGGGTAGTTACAACTAGATAATCCTAATGATCCTCTTAATCAATCCATAGATATCTTTAGGAAACCATTCCCCAACCATCCTTATATGTCTAATTCTATATATGAAAACTCAAGATGCATCATGGATCATGAGACCCATGTGATAAGTATGATCCATGATCAATTTCTAGATAAATATGTTGGTAGTGCTTATGAATAACATTAAAAAACAACTAAAATATTATATCTTCTTACAAGAGATGATTATTAACCATCCAAATAAATTATATCTATTTCTAATAATCACTTAAGTTTTTTAGATCTAATTTTAAGGATCCTCTTGAAGAAACATTACTTAAATCCATTCAATGTAATCGACCAAAAATAAAGGATGAAAAAACTATCAAGGAGGATACTTATTTAGATATCTTAGAAGATACACATACACATAACTTAGTCACTATAAAAAAAATTCATAGAATACCCATACCCTCTATCTTACTCCCTCCTAAGTGGACTACTTCATTACATCAACCAACTCCAAAACTAGTTTCCCCTATAGCTCAAGACAAGCCAAATATTGTAAAGAGAGAAATTAGGGGAAATGTTTTAGGAAGTGGAAAAAAAAACCTTGGCATGTTATCAATTAAATCCTTACAACATCCACCCATAATAACTTAAATCCCTAAATAGGATGTCCTTGCTACTTCTAACTAGATTTGAAAAGGAAAAATGGTTCTACCACCAATTGAAACTAGAGCATCTATATTGGGACCTCATCATTTGATGAGACAAAAAACCTCCATTATGGAATACTTTTATAAGAATAATATACCACTATAAATTGATATTACCACAATAATAATTCCAATACATAATCCCTTAAATCCTTATTACCCTCAAAATCTAGCTGTAAGGCCTTATCCCAAACATAAAGTACCCTCTATGGGAAATAATCAAACAATCAGTGTGAATAATAAAGACCTAAAAGTAAATGTAACCTCCATGCCAATACCTCATAAGGTCAAAATACCCAACCAAGATCCATTATGGGGGTCTTACTCTAAGATTCTTGATCAACTCCTTCAAACCTCGCTTATCACACTACCACCCATAAAACCTATTACCCCCATATTCAAAAATGATCATGGTATTGTTAAAAGAAGAAATGTGGTTACCATTGAATAGTGGGACATGATACCAAAATTTGTAACACATTGAAAGATATATTCCAAAATTTATTATAAGAGGATGATCTTTTACTACAATAATTTGGTCATGATTATCCTGATAGTCAAACTACTAAAGTCATGACCACTCCAAGAAGTAGTATATTATCAAGAGGGTTAGAATTAGTTTCAAAGGAAGATATAAACTTCAATAAAACTTAGTTTCAACCCCTCTTAAACCCTATAAACCCCTCTTAAACCATATAGACTCAAACAATTATAAAAATAAGGCAAACCCACTATTATTTCAAATAGACATAATACACATAGCCACGTGATCCTAGACCCAAGGTCATAAGACCCAAAATCCCAACAAGGCCAAGGTGAATATAATAAAATATCTTGTATCTACCATAAATAATCCTATAGAACCCATCCAAAAACCTTAAAAAATGTATTCTAATGAAATCACATAATAATAATGGTTTGGAGTTGATACATATATTGGTTCTAAAAATAACTCCATCAACTCCCTATCAATATGTCTTTATATGAACTTATCCAAAAATCTACACAATATCATGAGGTTATGATAGAGGCATTTAAATATAATGAGATACAATAATATGAAGCCTATCCATAATAAAATTTTATTACATCTTTTAAAAATTCATCATCCATTATGTTTCATGAATCCAAAATATCCCCATTACAACCTGATGACTAGGATACACCATTATTTATCATTGCCCAAGTTAATCAAAATTGAATCAAAAGAATAACGATTGATAATTGATAAATTATAATTATTATCTCCTCACATGCTTTTAGGAAACTCCAATTACCTAAAATTGTTGTAACTCAATCCCCAACTATCTGATGAGCATTTAATTATATTATTTTTCCCCATGTTAGGAATATTTGTCCTCCCCATACAAGTAGGTATAATTATTCTCCTATAGTTATTTTATGTAATCAAAGGATAATTTCAATATAAAATCCTACTATTATGTCCTTAGATCTACACTATGTGTTACATTCCCTCCACTTTACACTGATGTCTTAAATTTGAACATGAAGGTAAGATCCATGTTGATCCAAATATGTTCAAGATATACAACTTGATGTAAGAGACTAATGATGTATTTTTCCACCCCTAAATAACTTGAGTCCATTATATTCATGGGAAACATATACCATAGATACTATACCTTCATCTTGTATCCATGACGTAAACACTTTTGACTTGGCATTCCAACAAATCTCTATAGGGTAATATCAGTTGTTAACTCTTATCACTTTATCAACCCCATAATAATATCAATGTCCTAATATATATCATACCTAAAAACCCAATATAGGAGACATTATCCCCTTTGGATCTCCTCATATCTAAATTCTCTTAACCTATGAAGGAATATAGGGAAAGTCAAATGCATGCCTAACCATTCACATCTAACTTCTCCTTTCTTGACAAAACACACTTTCCATAAACCTATCTCCAATGATGTTCTTGGAAAGGTTTTGGCTTAGGATGTTACAAGAAAAAAAACCCATGAGGTTATGATAAATTACCTTAGAAAAATTCATGAGAAACATGGTCTTTGTTTCATGAAAACTCATGATGTTGACGATGATCATGCTTTGATGTCACACATCCCTATCAATTTGGATGATGAAACTCCCTCATCCCCTCTTAGTTCCTATATGGTAATCGATGAGACCATTTACATCCCACATAACCTTGTTTTTTATTAGTTCCATTTTCCTAGAACTATTAACCTATCAAAGTAATAAGAAAGCCATATCGCTTCCTTTAGTTTTCCCTGACCTAATAGATGAAGATTTTTCCTTGATCCATGTAATGAAATGTCGATATGATGACTCCTTTTTAAATTAGATAGTGGTAAGAGATTCATATTTGAATAATATCATACCATCTATGTTTCCTAGTATTTTTAATGGTGTCATAATAGATATTAACATAAAGATGCTCGAATCCCCATGAAATATCAAAGTGAGTCAATCCTTAGACTCTCAAGAACACAAAGATTTTGAAGAATTCCTTGATAATCATAACCTATATTTTTCATGTTTTTATAATGATATTCCCATAATTGACCTACTTAGTCATCCATAACATCATTACCATTCCTAAATCTAAACCAGCGAAGTAAAAGCTTTGTAAAATGCATCCTCACATATCACTTCTTATCAAAGAATAATTATAGAAATTATTATCCATTAACTTTATCTGAACCATTGATTAGCCTCAATGAGTATCTAATATAGCACCTATCACAAAACCCATATGGGTACTAAACTTTTTAACTAATTTTTATGACCTTAACCTTGCTTGTACAAAAGATGATTTTCCCCTTCCTAATGTCAACTAGCTTATGGACCTCACTTCATAACATGAGATGTTATCACTCATAGATAGATTTTATGATTATAATCAAATCCTTATTTCCCTAGAGGATCAACATAAAACCTATTTTATTACTCCATGGGGTAATTTTTGTTATAGGGTCATGCCCTTTGGGTTAAATAATGCAAGACACTTACTAACATGCCATGATCTATAATTTCCATGATTTAATTCAAAAAATCATTAAAGATTATTTGGATTATCTCCTCAGTAAATCCAAGCATTGTAAGGATCACTTACCCATCCCTCAAAAAATATTTACTCATTTGATCCAATATCATGTTTGTCTTAACCCCAAAAGTGTGTTTTTAGAATTTTAGCAGGTAAGCTTTTAGGTTTTATCATTTCCCTTCAAGGAATCAAGGTCAATCATATGAAGATTAAATCCATTATCAATATACCACCTCTTTCCAACATTAAACAACTTCAAAATCTACAAGGTAAACTAGATTATATTCATGACTTTATTTTTCAATTATCAGACCAATGTCAACCTTTCCATCACCTTATTAATAAAAACACTTGATTTGTGTGGGATTCAAATTATCATGTAGCATTTGATACTCTTAAGAAGTATATCTTATATCCCCCTATCCTTATTATTCCAAGAGAGGATAAGACTTTTTCTTATATATCTTGGTTATAGATCATGCATTAGGGGCCATGTTTACCCATCAAGATGATCAACACAAAGAGTAAGTGGTTTATTATATAATCCATACTCTAATTGAGTATGAGACTCGTTAAATACACATTGAAAGATTATGCTTAGCCTTGGTATTTATTACTTCCAAGATTCACCACTATTAACTTAATCATAATACATTTGATTATAATACTAATCCTCTTAAGTTCATTCATTAGAAACCCTATCAAAATCAATGGATGGCAAGATGGCTAATGTTACATACTAAGTTTGATCTTAAATTCCTTAACCAAAAGTCAATTAAGGGGAAGATTATTACTCAAGAATTAGATAAATCACCCCTTTCTCATAATCTACCATCTAGATATGAATTCCTTGATGATGTTACAGGATCCACATCATAAGAAGATCTTTGTCGACACCTAAAATTAGCTACCAATAACCTCCAACTAGGCTTTTGGCTAGTTTCCACCTAAAATGCACAATTTGGCCTAAAAACACTAAAACATGTTAAATGATGTGAAAATGACATATTAAAATGCTGATTTTGGCTAGGGTATCCCTAAATGGGGTAATGTAATTTATGGGCTAGCTAACTTTGATCAATTCATTTTAAGTCAAAATGCCAAATTTGCACTTGTGTGCTATAGATTACTCTTTCTTATTAAATATTTTTTACAAGACTTGTGCCTTTGTTATTTATTATTTACAAAATTATAAATGGGAATATGCATTAAACACATCTAACATGGACTTCCAATTCAAATCCAGACAAATTTAAGATCAATAATAAAGCATTTTGATCAATTTGAATAATTTGTGCATAAAGTGCTTAAACATGCTTAAAGAGCTAATTAACCCAAATCAAGGCCTAATTAATAAATCCATGGAAACTTGTTGAATACTTATTTTTGGAAATGAATATTGTATATCTACATCATCAAGTAATGTCATTTCTTGGGAAGACATCCCTAGGCCATAAATGCCACAAATACCAGGATTCATGCCCTCCATGCCTCATTAATGCCTTCCATGATGCCCTCCATGCCTCTTAATTTCACCTTCTTCAAATAACATGATGAGGATAATTAAAAACTTAATTCCAAAAATTGAATTAATCCTCAACCACACATCTAAATCTTCAGATGGAGGGTTGAGGTTGTTTCTAATTAAATCTAAAAATTTGTAAATAAGAGGCCTCACAACATCATTTCTAAGATTAATTAGTGTAAAGTTATAATGCAGGATTGGTTCCAAAAAGCTTCCAAAAACTAGTGTTAACATGCCAAATTGATTCCAAGCCACAAGCCAAAGGTGCCAAGAGGAGATTAAAGTAGCCACACTCTATTGAAGAAGACCTCTTAAAGCACAAGCTAAGAAAGACACTACTACAAAGGAATTTGGAGCATCTAAGGAAGGTGAAAGGAATTCTTGTGTTTTCATTCCTTACTTTTTAGTTGTGCTTATTATTTGCTTTTGTTAAATAAGCTCTCCCTAGTGTCTAGGCCTAGAGATGTTATGTTATTAGTGTGTTTATTTCACTTTGTTTTCATTTTGGAACTAACACAATACTAACCATGCTCTATTGAGTCAAATTCCTAGATCACATAATGGCACACCTGGTGGGACTAGATGCATCCTATACCTAAAGGAGATCTTTTTGTAACCTTAAAATTTTTATTTAAGCTTTTAAAACTCTTGTAAATTGGTTTTCTAATTTTTTTTCCATTTTTGGTTCCCATAATTTTTACATAATAACTGACGTCAACAAAAATACTAACATCAGTTACTTAGCTTAATCAACGTCGATCAACAAAATGAACATCGGTCAAATCTCAGTTGCCCATAACTGACGTTGGTGGTATTTACTAATGTCAGTCATTGTGTTTTTCCAAAAACATAGACCTAAGACCTACTTTTCTAAATTTTCTTATTTAAAACTCAAAAGAGATTCAAAGCTAAAAGACATGCTAACAATTTTGTTATAGGACCAAGTAGGATATTTGATCAAAACACATTTAAATCACTTTTGCATGCTTAAAGTTGGATTAGGAACTTTGTTTTAGTGCTTAACAAGGAATTTTTAGATGTTTTTGGTGGTTTTTTTTCAAAGTTTGCAACTAAGACCAAGGGGTCGAAAATAACACCACCAAACATTTCATTTGGGTTTAAAATTGAACACACTTGTCAATTTTTGATTGCAATAGTTGTTTAGATTAAAATTGTTCTAGAAAAAGAGGTATGTTGCATGTATGCTTTTCCATTTGTCCCTATAGGGAACCCTTAGAATCAAAATCACCATTCCTATTGCAAGTAGCCTAGTCTAAAGCTTAGAAATAAAGTTGTCTAAAGCACTCCCAAAAAACTCATCAATGTTTGGGTGATCTTGAAAATGACCCTAAATTCTTTCTATTTTCATGCTTTATTTATTTATGAATCTTGGCTTATGAGGGGGACTTCATCACCTCCCAACATTTCTTTAGGGAAGCTTTGACCTAGGGTTTCATCTCCTGACATTGACTTCACTTGAATATTTTACAATTGCACATAGGACGTAGTGGTAATTTGGACATCACACTATACTAAGCAAATAGTAGGATGTAGTGGTTGGAAAAAGGACTAGACATTTTTGTAACAAACTAAGTGATAAAAACCCGAAATATATGCTTTTATTTTAAATTTTTTTGTAAGAAAGTCATTGTGTAATTGATTCCCCTAGACCATTTAGAAACTTGTTAGAAATTAGACAAATTCTCACTTGCCATGAAAGTATTGTTGGTGCAAGGTGTACCTCAAGGTCCATGTCATAGTACTATCATTTGAGAGAAGGGGGGGTGTAAAAAACCTACTATATAATTTGAATTTACATTTGGATGAACACTTAAAATCCTCTCAAATGATGTATATTGATGGATTCCAATAGTACCAACCAACCTTGTCAGTTTAGGTTCTAAGGGTGATTAATTAGTTGGTCTTATCCTAGATTGAAGTTTTGTTTGGAGTCAAAACTTGGTTTAAACAAACAATTCCAAACCAAACACATGGTGCTCATTTTTATAATAAAGAGGTGTTATGTTGCCTATGTGAGATCATCCATTTGCATTGTTTAAAGTTCATCAAAATATTAAGAGTCATATCATCCACTTTTGCACAGTTATGCTACCCAATTGAGTCTAAACCTTTACCAAAGTTGTTTAAGTCCTTCACTTATAATTTAAATTCAAAATTACACCTTTATAAGTTCATAGGGTCAATGTGTTAAGCGGGATCACCATTTTTACTAAACTTGAGAGAACTTAGGTTTAATTTCCAATTTAGGTTAAAGGTCATTTTAGACTCATAATCATTATCATCACTTGATAGACTTAATCCATTTTGTGCTAAACATTTGCACTTTAAGTCTATACACCACAAAATTTTGAGTCAAGAAAGGTAGTGTTATGTTGTCAAAATTGTGGAAAAATGTATTTGACTTAGAGAATTTTTTAAACAAACTTTTTTATCACAACTTTTGGGTAGTATAACATCATTACATTTCCCAAATCATTTCAAACATTGTTTCATAGACCCTCTTCCATAGAGTTCCAAATTTGTTCTTACATATTCAGATTGATCCAAGTGTACTTTTGATCCTTTGTCTAAAACATAGTTATACTCTTCACCTTTGTCTAGCTTGTTTGTCAAAAAGAACCAAGTTTTATACCATTATTTATGATAAAATAAACTATTGATAAAGTGACTTTTATTTCATACCTTATACCTAGTTGACCAAGTTCATTGCCAAGAATTGAATGCCTAGTATTTATTAGAAGTGTTTCAAATCCTTTAAATTAAAACTTTCATCTATTTTAAAAGTCTAGAATTTGACACCATTTGGCCAAGAGTCCTAGCACATGCCTTGTTTGAGCTTAGATTTTGATGCCAGCTTTGGCCAAATACCTAGCAAATTTTAATTTTCTAGATTAGACTGATTTGAAACACTTAAACTTTAGAGTTTGGCATTTTGATTTTTCAATCCATTTACTTGCTCATCTTTGTATGAACAGTGAAACATTAGATATTTTACACTAGTTTGTTTCCTCACAAATATTTTCACAAACCTTTTGATCATTTTGACAAATATAAACCAAGTTGAAGGCATCATTTGTTATAGATTCTATCTTTTTTAGATTTTGTAGAACTCTTTGACCTTTTATCACCAAGCATTGACTAGGGATCCCAACATGTATTCCTACACTCATAGTGGACTAGTGTACAATCCAAGGATTAGTAATGTTGTTACGTAGGAAGAAATGGTGTAAGACCCCTATATAGATAACATTGCTTATGAGATGGATTTTGATCCCTCTTATAATACTCAATCAGGGGCACAAAGCTAAGATCCATTGGCTAACTATTTAGTTAATACACCACCTTACATAGAATAGGACCAAAAAAAAATCATGCAATACTTAGCTACAATACCCATTGAGGACAAGCTACTACTTCAACAACCATATTCTACTAAATTAGCTTCCATGTATGATCCATTTTTTCAAGTGACATTTGTTAGAGAATGAAGATGATATTTTGATTAGGACCATAGAGGTAGGGGCTAAGTTTCCAATAGACTTCCCCCATGAAAATTTACCAAGTCTAGTAAGAGTGCCCCACAATATCATTTACGATCACCATGCTTCTTCTAGAAATCCAATGATTCTAGTCCATGAAACATACCAAGACCCTAATATATCAAATCAAGGCAAAAACATCATGGTAGATAACTTTAACCAAACACAAATAACATACCAAACTTACCAAATATTATCACATGATTTCAATTAGATGAATATGGTGAGTAAGCCCCTCATTGACCTAGTACCTTCAACAAGAGTTTTGATGGAATTAATAGGATAAGAGAATCTATGTTTTAACCCATTTGTACAAAATTATTTGATAGATTACTTGATACATATACCAGTTATTGAAGAAGTGTTTTCAACTTCTATACTGAATAGTGAGCCAAACATAGTATATAATGTGCAAACATCACCAATCTTGATCAAAGTAGTACTAATGCACAAACAACTAGCCAACAACATGTGCCTATAGTTAATATCATGAAAATATCATCATACCAAGGAAAAGGAGTTTATACACCCTAGCCTCAACAATATGCTTCCTCAAGTGAACAACCTACAAGATTAGATAATCAAACAATGGTTAATATTATGCCTCAATGACAAAATGTGATGAATCATACTCCTTGATAAGTAGTGAGTGGTATTCCATAGTATCAGACATAGTATAGTGTATCAATATAATAAAGGATGAGTACATTGCTACCTCAACTATGGGAAACTAATATTCCACATTACTAGGTAATGATGAACATACCTCTTCAGTCACAGACTAATATGCCAATTCAAAACCACATAATGACTAAGTCAATAACATGTAAATATTAGTTAGCAAAAGATGCCAAATCTATAACATGATTTCATTTCTTCATAAGGATTCATGCAATAAGGAGGTCCCCCTATTTCTTAAGTACCTACTAGATAACTATTGGTTCAAAATGTGCCACAAATTCAGAGATAGGATCTTAGTCCATAAGTTCCTATTCAACAACAAGGTTTGATTAGTCAGTAGCATGTCCATTTTCAATCAAATTAGGCATATTATAGCTATATCCCTTCATCCCAACCACAAAATCCTTCAATTCAAACCTTATCATCAATCCAAACTAGAATATTACATAGCCAAATGTGCAATTTCAAGTACATCCAAATCCACATATGCGTATTCCTAGTCCATTCCCTAACCAAGACAATGTACCCCAGCAAGTGTCTCCATCATACCCTGGTCAAAGTGTCCCACTTGTGACCTCCCATCCATTTAACCAAACCAATATTCTCCCTCAAACCAATATCCCTTCTAGTTTCCTATCCCAAGAATTGTAACAAATGAAGGATGTGATTATTATCATTTAGGTGGGAAAGCAAACTAAAAAGTTCAAATTGGATGATGTGTATTTTTATCCATTCAACATGGAGTATTTTTAGATACCATTTACTTTAGGATATAAACCACCCAAATTTGATAAGTATAAAGGGAAAGGTGATCCTAAGGCCCATTTGACTGAATTCTTTATCGTATGTCAACCATTGACATACAGTGGCATATACCTTTCATTGTTGTTTCCAATTAGCCTAGTTGGACAAGCCTTGGAGTGGTTTTTAAAATTTCCCAAGAATTTAGTAATAGACTTTGATGATCTTTCTGATAAATTGGTGTAGCATTTTTCCTATAATCTTGACCATGAGATTTTATTAGTAGACCTGACACAAACAAAGAAAAAATCTAGGGAGAGTTTTGAAAGTTATTTATAATAATGGAGAGCCCTTGTAAGCCATTTCACCCATAGTTGACTAGATAAACAATTATCCATTGTGTTTACTAAAAAGTTTCATAGTGAGATAGCCTATCATCTAGAACTGCAATGTGCACATACATTAAAGGAGATCACTGATAAAGATTTATTGATCAAGCAAGCGCTCATCAATAAATGGGTCATAAATCTTAATTGAAATAATCAAAATCAAGGTACCAATCATGAAAATGACTAACATCCCAATCAAACACAAGCATCACAACTAGCATAGGCCAATAATCATGAAATACTAAAGTAATTCAACTAAAATAGGAATGTTGTGGGATATGGAGTAACTGGATCTCATCATGTCCAAAATGTGTAGACATCATCTGTACCACCTTTTCAACTTACTCCTACCCATCAACCTCTCCAACTAATTCCTCAAGTACAACAAAGACCTACATAATAAATATAGTAGTCTTTACCATTGCAAACCCCTCCTCCTATGAGAACCATGCCTACACTTCATGTCTTTAGTGATCTAGGAAAACCTATTGAATATGTATTTCATAAGCTTGCCATTGATAATTTGATTAGTTGGCATATACCAAAGCATTATCCACAAGGTATACCTTACCCTAATTGGTATTATGAAAATTAATTTTGTGACTATCATCAGGTCAATGTGCATAATCTATGAAGATGTGTCCAAATCGGGAATTTAATCAAGAATATTTTAGAGAATGGGGAGATAAAATTGGATAATGGTTCTTCCACTTCTAATCAAACTCTTGGGATTAATCAAAACCCCTTTCCCTCACATAATAATCAATAATATTAGAATAATTAAAACCAACAATAATAGCCAGTGAAGTAGAAAAATCAATAGTATTAGAATCAAAGGCTAAACTAGTAGAATCAACAAAATTAGTAGAAAAATCCACCACAATAAAATAATAGACAAAAGCAAGGTCAAAATGGTAATAACCAACAAACCTACCATGTAGTTACACATGAATACAATAGGGTTTTAGGTCATATTATAGGCGGTAGCATAAATGCCATCTCCATTAATCCTAGACCAAGTACTAATCGTCCTAGACCATTGCTAAAAAACAATATTCAGCCAAATCACATAGATAATCCTTCTTTGACCTAGGAGTGCATACAGGCAAACTAGCAAACTAGGACTTCCACTTTTGGATCTTATAGAGACAACTCATTCTTGCCTCATGACCACATGTAAGCACACCATCAATTGAGACTTGTCCTATCTAATCCCACACCACTTCCAACATTAGTTAGCAATAATTGTTTGGTATTTAATATCGATTGTGTAATCACAACTTGGAGGTTAAATATTACTATCCTAGGCCCATAACCATCTGCCACTTTTCCAGTAATCCAACCAATAGTTTAGCTTCAGAATAGACCACTCACTACTAACCAAGATAAGAAGTTTGATATTATGGAACAATTGCAGAAGACATCAACATAAATTTCTAGTTTAGATTTTTTGAGGATGTTAATAATCCAAAAAACCATCTTGAATGATTTTTTGACCCAATCTAGTATTTCTAGTGACATATCCCTTGATAACTTTCAAGCTTTAGTTGGACACCTAGCTCCAACCCAACAAGTCACATTCAATCAAAGTGATATGTCTTCCCTTAGCTTGCTCTATAATAATCCATTATACATAGAAGTTTCTATCAGATGGCATAAAGTGAAACATGTCCTTACAGATAATGGATCTAGCCTCAACATAGTGTCCCTCAATCTCATCAAGCTTCTTGGGTACATGATGATATATCTCCAGCTAGAAACAATAACTATCAAATCCTATGATAATTAGGAAAGAGAGTCATAGGGCACCATTATTTTTCTAGTTATCATTGGTCCTTTAACCCATGCTATACTTTTCCATGTGTTGGATCTTGAGTTATCATACAACATGCTTTTATGAAAGCCTTAGTTACATGAAATTCATGTAGTCCTATCAACACTGCATTAATGTATCAAGTTTTCCCACTTAGGGATGGAAGTAAATATTCTAGGAGATTTACACCCATATGAACATTGAAAACATCTTGAGACCTAGTTTCAAATCTATAATTATCAGTACAACATGAATCCAAGTTCTAAGTAGGATAAAGGAAAGGCTATACTTATTGATCCTTCATCAGATAATTGAATAGATCCTAATACCTTAGATTCCTTATCCCACACGCCACATTCTGAAGCTTCTAATCATTTCACCATTTTAGATAATGGACCAGGAGAATATGTCACCCATGACACATTTCAAATAGCTAATCTTCCTTATAATTCAAAAACCTTTGGGTGACCTAAGGTCATCCCACATATGCATTGGTAATGAAAAAATAAAGATAAGGGACCTATCACATTTGTACTAGCATCTAGCCTAGGACCTGACCCTCTTAAAGGGAATGAATCATGGTTATACAATAATGACCAAGCTGATTATTATAAAAATGTAAAGTATCCTATTCCCAATAGGATCATGGAGTGTCACAATTATGAAGGAAGAGGCCTCAAATTGAATTAGCAAGGAGCCATCGAGCCAATTTTCATGACTAAGTATGAAAGACCTTATGGAGTCATATATAAACTACCTGGGGGTGACCCCACATATCTTATTCAAACTCCATTACCAATCACTAGTGATGATGATGCTAACAATGAAGCACAATTTGATCATAGCCTTACCTTTGATAACCTAGCTAAAACCAACCTGTTTGATAACAATGCCATTTTTACCCTTACCTAAGACATTCATCACAATCCTTTGCCATTATATTATCCCTAACTGATAGATTGGGACCAATAAGAATCTAGTCTACTAATTTTGAGTTCTATACTGATGAGGCATTCTATGATTTCTTAGGCCTTAGAGATAATGTTTCATTGGGAGATCACAAATTAGGATTATCAACTATATTAGATCCTATAGCCTATTTTGGAGAACAAGTGAACACCCTTAGCCAAAAACAAATAATTAAAACATTGAGGTCCCAAAGTGAAAACCTCTTTGAGGATCTTTTTGACTAGGGAAAAAGTAAAGATAAAGGCCAATTTAGTGTTGAAAACCTATTTTAGGACTCATAAGATGGGGGTGTTCATTCTTCTTCAATTTTAGATTAAGAGACCACTAACGATGAGCTTGCCTATGGATCTAGGTTTAGTTTTGAGAAATAAATAGAATTTGATCAAATTTACTAAGAAATTTTGTCTATTTTTGTTACATCATCAAATCCCCCATTAGGAGACTTAGATTTATCATGGCTAGGAAAATTTGAAGAGTAAGTCCTAACAAAGGACCTTGACATAGTCCAATAGTTCAAGTCATTGCCTACTATCTTAGAAGATGGTTCAACCCTTATAGTTGAAGATACAATAATGATAAACATTAGGACTCTATCAGACTTAAAATGGATAAAATTAGGTACATCCCTTGCTAAAGAGGAATGTGACACCTTTTTAGCTATATTGAAAGAGTTTATGGATATATTTGCATGGGCCTATTCTAACATGCCAGGATTAGACCTCACCTTTTTTTTACACCACCTTGTGGTTAATCTTGATGCCAAATTGGTAAAACAAAATATCTATAAGATACATCCTTTCATTGTTGTATTAGTAGAGAAAGAGTTAGAAAAACTCTTAGCAGTAGGATGTATCCGATCTATTGACAACTATGAATGCATCTCTAATGTTGTACCTGTTAGCAAAAAGCTTGAAGGAATCATAATTTTTACTAATTTTCAAGACATCAACAAAACTTTTCCTAAAGATTATTTTCCCTTGCCTAATATTGGCATGATTATTGACTCCATGATTGGTTATGAAATGTTTTCACTCATGGATGGCTTTTCAGTATACAATCAGATTAGAATAATGCTAGAAGATCAACATAAAATAGTGTTCACCACTCCATGGGGAACATTTTTCTATCAAGTGATGACATTTCACCTTAAGAATGTGTGAGACACATATCAAATATCCATGACTATCATATTCCATGATATGATGCATGATATTGTTGAATACTATGTCGATGACATACTAGGAAAATCCAAGACTGAAGCTGACCATCTAGTAGTATTGCATAATATATTTGAAAGACTACATGAGTACAAAGTCAGACTAAATCCAAAGAAATGTGTGTTTCATGTAACTTTAGGTAAATTATTGGGCTTCATCATGTCTCATAGAGGTATCGAAGTCAATCTAGCTAAAGTCCATGCTATATCTAAGATGCCACCACCAACCAATTTGAATCAACTCTATAGTTTGTAGGGTAAGATCTAGTCCATCTGATGCTTCATCTCTCAGTTATAAAAAAGTGCCATCCATTTATGCACCTTTTAAATAAATATGTTTCATTTTATTAGGATGATCATTGCCAAATAGCTTTTCAACAACTCAAAAATTATCTTGTCAATCTATCTATTTTATTACCTCCTATGCTAGGAAACCCATTTTTGTTATACCTATTAGCTATCGATCATGCCTTGGGGGCACACTTGGCTCAACATGATGACAAATTAAATGATCATGTTGTTTATTACCTAAGCCATACCTTGGTTACATATGAACATAACTATGCACATGTTGAAAAAGTTTGTCTAGCCCTAGTTTTCATAGCTCAAAAACTATGTCATTACATGTTGAATAATAAAACCATGGTCATTTCAAAGGTAGATATAATTAAGTGTTTACTATTTAACATAGATTTTTAAGGCAGAATGGATAAATGGATCATGCTTCTTAGTGAGTTTGAAATAGAGTATGTCAATCAAAAAGTAATCAAAGGACAAGTTCTTGTAGAGCAACTTACTAAATGACCTTCATAGACACATAGCCACTTAAGTTTCCATTTATTGATGAATCCATCATAACCATTATTGATACACCCTTTGAGGAGTATCCTTGGAAGATGTATTTTGATGGTTCGTTCACTACACATGGATTGGGGGTAAACCTATTATTTATTACACCACAAGGGGATCTCATCCCTAAATCTTTCAGAACTAGCTTTCCTTATACAAACAACATGGCCAACTATGAAGCACTTATTGTAGGAATTTTAAAAGTAATGCATTGGAATTTATCTCATCTTTAAGTTTATGGTGATTCTCAGTTGATCATCAATCAGGTCACATATCATTTTCAAACCAAATATTACAAGCTAGTTTCGTATAAATCCATGGTTGACACTCTTAAAAATCAAATTACCAACATTTAGTTTGAGCATATACCAAGGGCTAGGAATAGAACTATAGATTCCATGGCCACTATTGGTTCTCTAATTTGACAAATAGATAAAGCTAGAGAGTATTAGTTCCTCATCAAGAATTTGTCAGCATTGGTTCATGAACCTTCAACCATTGCCATGATTTGTGATATTTTAGGTCCTAATTCTACCTGGTAATAAAACCTTTACAAATAACTTCATGACCAAGTTCAACCACCTAACCTATCTCAAAAACAAACCAAATCCTTCATTCATCATTGTGCTCATTATACATTACTTGGATCCACTCTTTATCATCATAGTTTTGATGGAACTCTGATTTATTGTTTAACTTTGATAGAGTCTACATTAGCATTAAGAGAAGTTCATGGAGTATGTGTAACTCATTATAGAGGGGTAATCCCATACAAAAATATTTTGTGTACTAGTTATTATTATCCCATAATGGATGCAGATGACACTGCATATGTAAAGAAATGTCATAAATGTCAATGGCATGCTAATTTGATTCATGCCACAACAAAAACTTTGAATTTGATGTTGACGCCATGGCCATTTATATATAGGGACTTGACCTCATTCGGAAGATTAACCCAACTTCATCTAATGGCCATAAACATATCCTTATTGCCATCAAATATTTCACTAAGTGGGTTAAAGCTATACCCCTCACTTTTGTGACTGGAAAGCAAATCTCCAAATTCATCTTAAATCATCTCATCTGTCACTATAGTATCACCTCTAACATTATATCCGGCAATGGAGGATCATTCAAAAATAAAGATGTAGACTAGTTATGTATTAAATACAAAATCTCACAACACTTTTCTACAATATATTACCCTCAACGTAATGGTTAGGTTGAGGCATCCAATAATACCATTTTCAACATTCTCAAAAGATTATCAATGATGTTGGTTATGATTGGCACCTCTAGATATTTCCTACCCTTTGGGTATACCATACGAATCATCATACCCCCACAAGAGCCACTCCATACTCACTTGTTTATGGTACTAAATCCATGTTTTCCATTGAGGTCAAATTGCCTTCACTATGCATCTCTTTCAAGCATATCCTGGATGATCTTGACTATTGCATAGCTCACCTATAAGAGCTAGATATACTATATGAGAAATGTATAACCACACTCAATAATCTTCAAGAATATCATAATTGACTCAAAGGCCACTATAATCAATGTGTGAAGTATAGAACATTTGAACTTGGTGATCTTGTTCTTAAAGAAAACCAAATAAATACCATAGACAAGAAGAAACATAAAGGTAAATTCAAAGAAAACTAAATAGGGCATTTTATCATCACTATAGATTATGGATCAGGACCATACAGGCTTACCACACCAGATGGTGATGAACTTTTAGAGCCAATGAATATTATTTATCTCAAGTGGTACTATGTTTGAATGCTAAGGTTTATTGTCTGTAAGGACTATTTCAATTATGCCATTTTTTCACTATTTTTCTTTGTAAATATACCATTCTTATCCATCATCTTTTCCATATCCACTTTTTTGCTTTCGACCTATCAACCCAACATGTTTTAAAACCTAGCCTATTTGACCTTGGTTTTTGTCATTTTTTACGTATTTTTAGCATCAAGGTATCTAATAAATTCATTACTTGGTTCAAGAACTTTAGATAGGGATTGTATTTTGAGATAGTGTGACAAAAGTTTTGGTAGTTGCATCCTTCATTTGTTAGTCCTTTCTTACCACCAGTCCTGTTACTAATTATAAAAGCCTTTGGGTAAATTAGTACCATTGATCTATGTCATTGTGTCCTAGTTATAACCACCTATGGGAAAACTAGGTGAAATACTAGGCCTTGACATACCAACTTGTCACTTCCTATATCACACTGTGTCTTTTTACTAATTGTGCCTATTTAGTTTGAATTAGCTACCACACTAGTCAAATTCCTCCACTGTAAGGGTCAAACTATAGTGACTTGAGGTCTTATTATGTGACTATGTAGGTGGTGCTCAATACTTATTGAGGTTAGCCCAGTCACCCTTTTCCCCATGCTCACACCATTTTGTGAGCAACCTAAGCCACACTCTCATTATTTTGTGAGTAACCTAAGCCACACTCTCACCATTTTTTGAGCAACCTAAGCCACACTCTCACTATTTTTCAAGTAACCTAAGCCACACTCTCCCTATTTTTTGAGCTTGAACCATTTAGTGTCTTATCATTATAAATTGAATTATGATACTATAAAACACTTCCAAAAACATTTCAAAAAATCATTAGAAAAGAACAAAAACATTGACCACTTCTTTGCCTTAAGGATTCTGGCAACCCTTACTAAATCACAAGTAAATCACTTGCCATTTAGTTTCCCCATATTTTTTGGCATTTTCTCTCAAGCACTTGCCATTTTTCAAGACCACTCCTATTCTTCTATCACATCCATTCTATTTATTTTCCTCAGTTATCACATTCTTCCCATTCCCTGGGAGAACTACATTTGGCCTAAAGTTTTTTATTGGATATTACATCCATGGAACTATGTAGGCAACATCCACTTACCTAGTGCATATAGAGAAAGCTCATCTACCCCCTTCCTTTTATTCTATTCCCCCATTTTATTCATTTTTTAATTTTTCACCTATTTTCTAGGGGCAATGTTCATAGGATTTTTATTGCATTATTTGTTTGTTTGTTTCTTCTTATTTTGTTTGTCTGCCTGTTTGCTTGCTTTCAACACTATTTATTTGATTCATTTTATTTGTGTTTTTTGGGTGATTCCTTGTCCAAAGTTACAATTTAATCCATCCATATTCATATGTTTACATTATCATCATGGTTTTTATCATTGGTGCATTTGTTATATTAAGTATTAGATTATGGGAGTCAGTCCTTGTGCATATTTTGGCCAAGTCTTTATGGTGTTCTATCATGAAGCCTACCATCACATTATATAATAAACCACATCTTAAAGAATTATATTCATCAATGGAAACATATCTTTGGCACCAACATACCAATTTAATCCCAATCATATCTTAAATAAAGTAATTAACCATGAAATAATTTCAACCTTTACTAGTTCAGACAAGCATCTCCCTACAAGTAGGTTGTTACAATTCATCATTACCCTCTATGTTAATTTATCATCATCCTCAAATAAGTGTTTCATTTTTTCCATAATTAGGGTCAAATGATTATAACCACCTATGGGAAGATCATTGCACACCATCCCACTTGCATTTATCAATGATTAAACCACCTTTAGGCAAATCATTGTGTTGTCACCACTTTACTTTTTTTTCCAAACAGGGGCATGTTATTATATTTTTTGTCTATCTTAACTATGGTAGCTCCATATCCTCAATTATTCTAGTTACCTTTGGGAAAATCATTGTGTTATCATACCATGTTGCCACTATCAGGGTATAATGCTTATAAATTCCTTTGGGAAAACCATTGTGCACCATCCCACTTGCATTCTCAATGATTTTGACTACTTTTTCACTATCATTACGTTTTCACCCATCATATTTCCTTTCTTTTGTCCCATAATTTTGCTTCTTTCTTTTCAAGGGACCATTTTTTGATCCACTTATGCCAACTGTTCCCTTGAGGGGGCATCATATAGTTAGTTTATCATCATTGTAGTTGTAGGAATATAAGACCCTTTTCATTATTTTAAAATACATTACTATGATTATAGATTTAAATTCCTTCCCAAATAAGGGAAAATTTTAGACACCTAAAACTAGCCACCAATAACCTCCAACTAGGCTTTCAGCTAGTTTCCACCCAAAATGCACAATTTGGCCTTAAAACACTAAAACATGTTAAATGATGTGAAAATGACATATTCAATGCTAATTTTGGATAGGGTATCCCTAAATGGGGTAATTTAATTTATGGTCTAGCTAACTTTGATCAGTTCATTTTTAGTCAAAATGCCAAATTTGTACTTGCATGCTTTGGACTACTCTTTCCTATCAAGTCTTTTGTGCAAGACTTATGCCTTTGGTATTTGTTGTTGGAAACATTATAAATGGGAATACACATCCAATGCATCTAATGTGTACTTCCAATTCAAATCCAATAAAATTTAGGACTAATAACAAGGCATTTTGATCAATTTGAGTAATTTGTGCATAAAGTGCTTGAACATGCTTAAAGAGCTAATTAACCCCAATTAAGGCCTAATTAATAAAACCATGGAAACTTGTTGAATACTTAATTTTTGAAATGAATATTGAATATCTACATCATCAAGTGACCTCATTTCTTGGGAAGACATACCTAAGCCATAATGCCACAAATATTAGGATTCATGCCCTCCATTCCTCATCAATGCCTTCCATGATTCCCTCCATGCCTCTTAATTGCCCCTTCTTCCAATGCCATGATGAGGATAATTAAAAACTTAATTCCAAAAAATGAATTAATCCTCAACCACACATCTCAATCTTGAGATGGATGGCTGAGGTTGATTCTAATCAAATCCAAAAATATATAAATAAGAGGACTCATAACATCATTTATAAGCTTAATTAGTGCAAAGTTATAATGCAAGATTGGTTCCAAAAAGCTTCAATAAACTAGTGTTACCATGCCAAATTGATTCCAAGACAAGCCAAGCCATAATCCAAAGGTTCCAAGAGGAGATTAAAGTAGCCACACTCCATTGAGGAAGACCTCTTGAAGCAAAAGTGGAGCAAGCCACTATTACAAAGGCATTTTGAGCATCCAAAGAAGGTGGAAGGAATTCTTGTGTTTTCATTCCTTACTTCTGAGTTGTGCTTGTTATTTGCTTTTGTTAACTAAGCTCTCCCTAGCTTTTAGACCTAGAGATGTTATGATATTAATGTGTTTTCATTTTTTTTAATTTTGGAACTAACACAATACTAACAATCCTCTCTCGATTCAAATTCCTAGATCACAATCTTGAATATAAAATTGCATTATTCTTTGATGGATATAAATGTGAACATGGAGGGAGAGAAGGGATTATTATAATATCACCTTAAGGCATTCATATCCCCCTATATTTTGAGTTTAATTTCAATTATACTAATAATATGCTAGAATATGAAGCCCTAATTATAAGTCTCCAATAAATTTTAGCTCTAGGAGTTAAGTCACTTCATATTTTTAGGTATTCCTAACTAGTAGTTAATCAAATAAATGGTGTATATCAATGCAAAAATATCATCCTCCAAAGGTATAATATATTATTAGAATAGTTTTTATCCACACTTAAATGTTATGTCATCTAGACCACTCCTTGATTAATGAAGAAGTTTGTTGATACCATGACTTTATTAGCCTCCTTTTTCCCATGCTCTTCCTAGGAGTCTAAATTATTTGTCCTTATTCACAAGGTCAATCAAAATTATTAAAATAAAACTAATATTATTTATATCTAAATCATAGAGGAAAATAATTTGAATATATGGTACATATATATATTTGATTATTTATCTAAAGGTATCATTCCTTTAGATTTATCAAAAAATGCTAAGCACATTTTTTAGCACCATAATTCCTAGTATGTAATACTAGGGGGTGTGCTTTATAAGTAATGGTTTGATGGTATTCTCCTTCATTATCTATAAAATTCTAAATTAAGTTTCATGATCAAAGAAACTTACAATAGAATTTTGGTGGCCATTTCAATGGTTTAACTATCACCAAGAAAATTTTGTGGTTAGGATACTATTGGCCCACTATGAATCAAGATTGTTATATGTTAGGAAATGCATGAAGTTTCAACAACACGCTAGCTTATCCCATATCCTTAGTAATGTGTTACAAGTATCTAAGAACTTTTGGCCTTTATCCCAATGGTGCTTAGACCTTATAGGGAAAATTAATCCTAAATCTTCCTAGTGACATATCTTTATCATTACTACTATTGAGCATTTCACTAAGTGGGTTGAATCCATTCCCCTTATTTCAACCAAGGTAGATAAGATTGTTTATTTAATTAATCATAACATCATATTTCATTTTGTTACCTTGCATAAAATCATTATATATAATGGGAAATATTTTAAAAACATGCAAGTCCAAAAGTTGTGTGATTCCTTTGGCATTAAGATAAGCTTCTCATCACCTTATTATCCACAATCTAACATATAAGCCTAAGCATTGTACAAAACCTTTGTCAAAAATTTAACCAAAATATTGAATGATGCTAGAAAGGATTGACATCTTCACATTCCTTTTGTTTTTTTGGCTTATCAAACTAGTATTTGAGCACCTATAGGGGATGCCCCTTTTTATTTGGTGTACAGTACTAAAGCAATTCTCCCCCTCAAAATCCAAATTCTTTCCCTTCAAATATCTCTTAAAGATATCATTTATGAAAAGGATTATCATCAAGATTTATTAGCATTACTTTAAATTTTAGATGAACATCGAGCCACATCCCTTGATCACCTTCATTTATATCAAGAATCAATAAAACATGCATATAATCAACATCTAAAAGAACGAGAATTTAATATCAACAACCTTGTCCTTAAATAAAATCAACATGTCACAAATATGGAAATAATTAAATGAGAAAAATTTTATCTTAATTGGATTGGACCCTATATTATCACTAATAAATATAGATCTAGGGTATATCATTTATCCTCCCTTGATGGAAAACTAGAACATGAGCTTCTTAATGATTTGCATCTACATCATTTTTATTGTTAATAATATTATTATAAACTTAAGTCAGCATATGTTCTCCTAAAAACATATCCTCTATCTTTAAAAAAACCCCATAATGATGAAGAATTATCTAGATTTCTAGAAGTATACTAGTTTTATCCATTAATATGGACACACTAACTCTGTTCACAACATTTTGTCATGGATTGGGTCCACTTAAAATAGAGAATAGATCCAAATAATTATTTCCTAAAAATCCTTCATCTTAAAAGCTTTTTCAAAAGAAATAACACATGGCCTTATTTATTGGATTATAAAAATTACTTAAGTTTAATCAATGACAAAAAGGTTTGGGATATCAAAATCAAGAAAGGAGTAAAATGATAGACCGATCCCTCAAAGGATAGCTATTATCAAAATCAATAAAAAAGGAAAATTGTAAACTGATGCCTTGAAGGACAACTACTAAGATACATATATCTAAACATGTATACCATTCCATTGAAGGATGGGTATGTCCCTATGATTTAGGAAACATACCACATTGATCAATTTCCTATTAAGATCAAATCATGTAAAATAAATCTATAAAATCAAAATTATATTCCAGGAAAGCTTCTTGCATTGATCAACTTTCCTTAAATTTGTAGACTTTTTTCATTGATTAGTTTACATTTATCCATGGATCACTGTAAGGATAAAAAACCTAGAAACATAAAACAACATGTGTATTCTAGGAGAATAAAGAGTTTCCCTCACTCCTATAATCCCTTTTTTTTTAAAACCCAATTATTTATGAGTTTGGTTGACAAGATATTATTAATGAATTTCATTAACATTGGATAAAAGGGTGTCTATGCAAAAATAGAAAGAGGCCTACCATTGGTTAGGGTCTAAGTACACTATAAGTCCTGCATCCTTGATCAACTATGTAAAAATTTTAACCCATGTAAAATTATAACATATTCCATAATCAACCATGATATAAAATCCCATCCATATAATCTAATAAGTATAATCAGGAATAAAATCCATATAAGCACCATCCATGTAATATAAAATCCATATCAAAATATGTCCTAAATCCATAATAGACCATAAATTATCACATCTAATTAAAAATTCATAATCCATTATCAACCCATTTGAAACACACACACATGAATCCATAATCAAGATAAAAGCTACATCACATGATATAAATATCATAATCCATGTAAACATTGTATAATCAATATAATACATGATGTAACTAAACTCAAATGCCATATAAATTTAATCCACATAATCCAAATACATAATCACATAACACAATCTCATGTAATAAATGTGAATAACATATACTCATGAATATATATCCATAATTCAAATGTACATAATAAATTAGCGTAATTTTTAATAAGGACAATCCATATAGTTAGCCATATACATGGCTACTCAGTAAAATAGATTTGGCTCAAGTGGATATTTACTCTACCTCCTCTAATATCCCCTCTATCTCCTCCCCCATCCCTCCTATTTGTCCCCTATGGCACACTCCCCACACTAGTTTAGTAATCTATGCTTCCCATTGAGTCCTATCCTACTTGGCTATATGGATAACATATCTAAGAACCTTTGGTAACCAATATATAACAATATTCTCATAATATCATAACTCTTTTACCACATCTTTATATATATCTAATCTCACACCACCTAGAGGCCCCATCCCTCTACCTTGTCCCCCTCATCCTATAGTGGATCCTAATACTACTCCCACTATTACACCTGCTAGTACCTAGAGCCTCTTGCACTAATCATGATATCTATCTTTCACTCAACATGCACTATAATAACTCTACTCTAATGTGTCATAGTGATCCTATATCTATATCAACTACATCTATAGTTTGAATCACTAAAAAACAACTCCAAAATATTGTGCTTGAGATATATCCCTTTCTACCATAATTGTCTATTTATCTCCATCCCACTCCCCATATCCTCCTACAAACTCTACATCTACCATCTCCACATCCCTTATCTCCCACTTTTATCACACCACATTATCCTCTCCACCTCTATGTTGATCTACCCACCATAATATATATGCATCTATCACTGCAACATCATCTAAACTCATTCTCTTTATATCCTCCTCTCTTAATAGCTCCATCCCTATAATCTATGGATCAAGTAGATCCACCTCCAAATCATCTCTCTTGTATACCTAAGGTGACTCAAGTATATCCTGACATAGACCAAACTATCATCTTACATGCCCAAATTGAAAAAAATCCACATGCTATGGTTATCTCACCCACAACCACCTCACTTATTGTCCTACCACTAGCTCCATCTACATCCCTGGCCATGTTGAGAATCTAACATAGGGCCTCCATATCACCTTATCGTCCTCCATCTCCTCTAACAACTATCTATAATAATATATATCCTACACTCTCCCATATCTATGTGGATGAGAAAAGTCATCCCTCTATCATAGAAAACTAACACTAAAGGTAAACTAATGACAACCCATCCATGGTAGCCCTGCTGGTTGTACTACTTAGATGTGCTCATATTCCTAGCACTATAATACATAAGTAACATATAACCCATAATTCCACTACTTCCTACACAACCACAACTCTATGCAAATATATGTAATTAGGGTCAAATCCCATGTAAATATAGTCTGGTGCTCCCACATATTTGTTATTACCCCTATCAAGATTCAAGATAACCTCCCTCCACCTAAGTTTTACAAAGCATAGTAGGAGATAACCAACATCATAATGTTAAAAACCTATCTCCCATCCTAGTCTGAATCATATAGATCCTTGAAACTAAAACCTCCTAATATAAAACCACTATTTGTAGCATCATCCCCATACAACTATATCAATGTAGTTGTCCATCCTCTCTCATACACTAGGATGATCTCTACTCCTTGTACCATCAGCTGTATTATCTTATAGATGTCCTCTAATTTCATGGTCATCTCCCTTATCAGTTGAAAAAAATCCCTACATCTAAATCCCATGAGTCTAGTAGTACCATTAATAGACTCTAATCCTGGTGTACCTAATTATAGTGGTGTAGTCCTCCAAATCCAACTACCTTGAGATGTTCCCAATCTACATCTCCCATCACCTCTCATAGTCATCCTAAAATACCATAATACCCTTGATTTATTTTTTCTATCAAATATTCATATCCTCTAAGTATTTCTTACCCTTTAGGAATCAATATTAACCCTTACGAGATTGATCATGATTGGTCATTGATCATCACCAATCAACTGATCAGTGTCAATCTCTTAGTAAATCATTAAGGAGTTATTATCAATCCCCTTAATATTTATCTTGATCCCTTATAATCCCTAATAATTCCAAAACCCTACCCTAAGTTATCTCAAAATGCAAAAATATTAAAAAATTCAAAAAAACACAGGAAACATGTTACCCCTACCTCATCGTGAGATTGTCATCATCATTGTCTACTCCCACTAGCCTCCATCATGTATATCTCACTTAAATATAATTTTTTTTAGATCTAACATATCTTACATGATATCATTTACAAAATGAGAATAGAAGATGTTTGATTACCTATTTATATCCCTTTATGATTGAAGTTTATTCTTTCATGATCAACATCGATTATTTCCTAAACAATATCTATCCATTGTATTGATTTTAATTCAGTCCATTTGGCTCCCTTAGACTACTTTCAAATCTCTCACATCCTTCTAATCCTATTCCAAGGCCACTTAATTTATCCCTTGTTAAAACTATCTTATCCTTTATTACCCAAAATTACTATATTTTAGACATAGACCCCCTTTTGGTCCCACATCCATTTAAGGTCTACATTCATTTTAGTGTTTAACCCTTATGGATCCTAAAATTATACCTCATCTTGAGATCAATGTGTCCCTAGGTAGCACAAACATACTAAGCAAACTAGATATTTTAGTCAGTTCATCTTAGCCTTTGCCCTCTTGACTACCTTCAATACATCCCACACATTCTTCTTTATGGAAATCCATTACTTGTTTGCCTTGGGGTATTCCTATTCAGGATATCCTATATCTTGTTACTACAAAATTATACTTTATGCTTATCCTTGTATATTAGATTCTCATTTTATATCTACCCTATTCATTACCATCTTATTTTCAAACCCATCTCCACCTCGTTATCCTTCATTGGATCCCATTTTGAGGGGGAATACCTCCTCGCATTAAACTTGGGGAATTATACCCATCCTAGTTTTTGTCTCATGATAGGTTATCACAAATTGATAAATAAAAAGGGGAAAATATAGACATTATAAATTTATACTATTTTATTAAAAATGAATGTGTGTTACCCCTTCCCTACCATTTTACTTTAATTAATATAGTTTTACCATTTACTATCTAATGTTTTGTAATTGATCTATTTAATTACCATTTTATCTAAGTAATTACTTAACCATCCCTAAATCTATTAAAATCCCCCAAATCTTATTAAGGGTAAGTTTTTTAACCTCCCTAACAATTTATTCATACATGAGACCCATTAAAAACTAATATAGACTAAGTTTAATCTATGATATTGAGTTGTTAGAACCAACATGTTAAACTTGGACCAAATCAGTAATGATCCCTGTGATCATCATCGATCCCATTAGGATCGAAATCAATTTATAGATAGTATAGCCTCAAGCTAAAGGATCCTAATTTTTTCACACTATAATACTAATGAAATTATCCTTGAGCACTATGGAAGAATTCCATCCCTATTACATCTTATTCACACTCTGTCCAAGGCCAAGTGCATCCTTGTTAATGAGATATTTATCTGTATCATAAGAAGCATTTTCAAAGGTAAGAATGTTATATGTTTGAATTATTTTTTATTCTTACATGGTCCATTCATATTATTTTTACTATTGTAAGTCTATTTAGATAAATTATTAACTAGTCCTAAATACTTTTAGAATCTGTTAGAGCCCTCATTGGGCCCCATCTTTAGTTTTTCAGCACCCAATTTTTTCTAGATCAACATTAAGTACCCAACCAATACTGATTCTAAGATAATTGACATCGATCCTTGTGTTTTTATATATGTCTAAAACTCAAGACTAGATTATCAATCTTAAGTATTTCCAATTTACTATTTATAATTCTTGATATTATGTATTGCTATCTATAAATGACCTTGCTTGGTTTCAATTGATGACTTACCCATAGTTCCTTACTTATTATTCACCAATCAAAGTGACATATATTTCTATTTGGGATTTTGTATAATTTTATTTTCCCCAAATTTAGAAACCATCACTAAATAACTATAAGTAATTTGAGAATAAGATTACTCAGCCATAACATATTAGAATGATTGCTTTGATAATATCTATACATTAGATTGATTTGTTTCATTTTAGTTTCATAATATTATCACATGATTTAATATAATTTATCTCATTATATTATTGTCTTGATTGCATAAAATAGTGTACTAACATTCCTTTAAGGAAGTGTATCACTTCTTGGAACTGATCTTGTATTAGGTAGTGTACCCATCTATCTTATTAATTCAATCTTGTCCAAGTTATATTTTGTGTGCATGTAGTCTTTCCTAGCCAAAAAAGAGTTCTCACCTAATTGGATCAATGATTCACATCCCCCATCATAGGTATTCCTCTTTAAACCATATATCATTTCTATTTTTTATAAGTTTATTTTATTAAAAAAATGAACTAAAAATACTAAAATAGTGTTATCAAAAAATGTCAAGTGCATCTCATATCAAGTAACCTATATAATATATAATCATGGATAAAGGAATTATAACTATATATTTGAGCTAAAAATATGATAATAAAGAGAACATAGGATGATATAACTACGAAATATCATGATCATAGAGGTGGATTCCCCCAACATCCTAATGACATGAGTAGAAGTAAAACCAAATATCCATAAGTGCATAAATCATGTAATTGTGTATGAATGTATCATAGTCAAATAAAAGTGTGACACACATGTGTATTTAGAATTAACTGAATGTCATCCATCAACATAGAACTAACACATAGATTTGAAAGAGCCAATAGAATATGTAGGTGCCAAGAATGTTTTTAGATTTTTTGAATGATTTTTTGTTTTTTTTAGTATTTTTAGAATATTTGAAGAGACTACTATAAGATCTCATCCAATGGATGGTCATAGGTATCTCACCACTTAGTGACTGACAACCTTAAGTTGGATCTTTTACATTATTTGATCATGATTTGATAAGTTGAAAAGGTACTTATCATGTTCCTCCTCACATTTTACATGTGTAGTAAAATAAATGTTATCATTTAAAATATTTATTAATTTTACTTCATGAGGAAAGGAAATAGCTTGCTGATTTTGATCCATTTTTACTTCCATTTGGTATATCCAAAGAGTTCCTACTATAATTTCATATGGATATGTGGTAGGCATATCCGAAACACATGTTTTAATTAATTTAGTACCACAATAAATTTGTATTATTATGTTTCTCAAAGACTCTTTCCAACCCCTTTTATTTTTTAAATTTTAGGATCAAATACAAAAAAATTATAATCATCTTACATTATAAGTAGTTTTTACTTGTGTATGATCAATATGGTTACACAAAGAAAGAATCACCACCTATGAATAAGGTAATTGTTAAATATTGTTGTCATAGATGCTTTTTGTTTTGTTCACTCGGCATTATTGCATAGGACATAGACCTTGGATTGGCCCCATGTTAAGTAACATTCACAAACTAGTCATATAAAATTAGGAATACCACATTTTTTTTCATAATATTCATTTGGTAATTCTTTTTCCTCCTTTGTGTGGGGAATAAACTTTGATAATTAGAAACAAATATGTTAAAATCTTACAGATGAGTAAGTATGAGTGAAGTATATATATGCACATCCATATATAAATGTGTAAATGACTCGTATTATTTATTAATTTCTCTTTATTTTAATGGGGAAATAATCCCTCAATGAAAAATAAATTTCAATTCCAAATCTAAGGGTTTAAATGCTAGCTCATATGATGTACTTTTGAATCAAATAGTATAATCTTTAAGGGATTCATCATCACATTGCTTGAGATTTTGAAAATGTTCTAATGCAAGTTTTGACACCTTATAGATATTGAAATATGTAAAGAACACATCTTGTAATTTTGAAAAAGTGGTTAAGGAACCTTTTGATAGGATATAGAACCAATTTTGAGCCTCATCATAAATGCTTACATGGAATAATTTTAGAAGTAGTTTGTCATCTTGTATAGATTGCCCAAAATAATGTACATAGTGAATCACGTGGTTGAATGGGTACTTGTGACTCAAAAAGAGAGGTAAATTTGGTAGTTTAAAATATTATGGATAAGTATATTCAAGTATACATTATGTAAGAGGTTGATTGTTAAAATAAGTCACATATGCATTAGTATTATGAAAATCCATTTTCATTTGAAGTATGGAAACCTAATTTTGAATGTCCCCAATAGTGTTCATCATATAAATAAGATATTCCATGGGAACAATGGTGTTTGTCATAGGTGTCATCTTTGGTTCCAATCCATCACCTTTTTTGAATTGAGGAGTATGATTATAATCATCCTTAGGGATAACAAGTGCATGTTAATGATCACTACATTTAAGATATGTTAGTAGTGGTATTATATCTTTGAATTTTGGTAATTTTGGTATTTCGTTTGAATTTCTTGGACCATTGGAATAATTTGTTTCATTACTTTTATAATTATTTTATAAATCGGTCATAATTTCCTTATGTATTTGTCATAACTTTTGACAATCATATTTGTCATATGAAATAATTTTTTTAGTAGTATGTGCATGAATGGATTGAGTAAACTACTTTATTTATTGGTGACTCGTGGATTTTTCTAAAAATTTCATGCCTTGTCGATTTGTATTTTTTTAAGAGATATAGGTTGGGTCAAACCTTACTGATGTTTTCCCAATCCTTGGCCTTGGTATCCATCTTTTAACAAATGTCAAAGTCCAAAATAATATAATGATGGTATATGAAAAATTATTAAAGGTTATTTATCTTCCTTAATATGGATCAAACCATCTCTTGAAATGTTGAGAGTGTGAACTTGATTAGAGGGGTGGTAGATACCACCATTTAAATCTAGATTATGAGGGCTAGAAAGATTTGATATTTGAGGCTTTAGCACTTGAAAGAATACAAGATAATCAATTTTCACCCCTTATATAATATAAATTTATAGAGTTTCATAATAATATTCATCAAATCAATCGATATCATCCATGATGAAAGAGATAAAGAACACAAAGATAGGAAAGCATGCTAGAAACATCCTAAATGGTACATTTAGGTAAGAAATATGTTAAAAGATTGGGTTCACCAAATGTTTAATCCTAGGTTTGCTTTTAGATTGGATATATCTAGAGTTAAATGGGTAGATATATTATAGGGAATAATGATGATAAACTATCTCTAAAGTAGGCTAATTGGGTACTAAAATTAGATATAAACATATGTTGAATTAATTAAACTGAGATAGGATAAATATAGTAAGTACACTTATGCAAATTATATAAATGACAAAGAAGTAGTTTACTTAGCTTGTTCTAATGATAATTTAGTTATAGATCTAGAATATGTAGGAATAAAAATATAATAGAATTCATAGTTATAAAATTTTATATTTAGAGCCTCTAGAGCCATAGATACTAATTTCATCCCTAGATGGTTGCATTGAGACTAATGTCTGAACTTGACACAAGTGTCCTATATGAAATGCCTCCTTAAAAGGGATGAAAACACTTGTATTATTTTGGGTTTGCACTAAATTTTGATCTTATGCATTTAGATATGGGTCATGGATTATCACTCATAAATTTTCAAAACCCTAATCTTCATATTTATAGTGACCTTGGGGAAAAATGGGTTAATGGACACACTATTTCAAGCTGACCCTATATACCCTTCTATTAATGAACACTACCTACATATCTAATATTATGAAGAGGACCTAAAATTTATGTAGTTATCTTTTACATGTTGTCTTGGGTAAGAATCCTGAAATATGTGTAAATTAAATACAATGGTGACCTTGCTTGTAACTTGGAAAATCAAGATCTTGGCATACTCCTTTAGTAATTTATAACTATGTATGTATTTTTATGAAAATAGAATAGATATCCCTTATGACTGAATATGGAAGCTTTTCTTTATCGAGTTCTTGATTAATTACTTTGATAAGTTTATTTAGGTTTTTTTGAGTGTATGATAGGTTTTCCCCACATGATGAATGAATGAGGGTTGATCTTGTATTTATATAAATCCTTTTGTATAATTAAATCGCATTGAATCACTTATGATGACCATTAGGATACATTTCATTTTTAAATTAGATGACTTTAAGTAACTAGACATTTGTGTCATGGTAGGACATTAGCATTAATGTAGGTGTCTATCTTGGATGTTGGTGTCCAATGAGAAGGAAATTAGCTAAAAACTCAAAACTTATAAAGGTGAAATATAAGTAGGTTTTAAACATTATGTTGAATATATAAGGTCTGGGTCATAAACATAATATTGTTCAAACCAAGAGAAAGGATAAGGGGCACAATACAAAGCAAATTAAATCCTTTAAAAAGTAGGAAATATCTAAAAACTAAGAGGAACAACCAAGGTTTGAGTTTTTCAAGTGTACAAGATTGAGGAACTATATAATACATATAATTATGTCTACAAAAATATACCATGTGATCATATCTACAAATTAATACACATGGAAAATCATCATCCACTATACATGGTATAATGTAGGTCAATACATATGAAATATCTCATAAATCTATTTCTACAATAATAATATGAGTCTCATGGTCATCTATCCCTACAATAAAATACTAAGAAAACCATACATTAGCTACACCTAGATAATATATCCCAAGTCATATAACATTCCCTACTCTAGCATAGACTAACATAATGCAAAAATATATAATGGGACATGTTAGAAACCTAACTTACACCCTACTAAAGTAAACTACTCAGATCTCCTTCAAACCTAGACTAACATTATATTAGTCTAAGGTTGTGAGAAAATTTTAACTAGATAAAACCTCTAGATTATGAGGTTATCTCCTATGAATATATAAATTTCAAATAAGTTACTAAAACCTACTTGACTTAGGGATCAAAAGATTTAGAAGGATTACTGAAAAGGAAAACCTATGGTATTGTTGGTGATGTACCTAAATGATGAATGATCCTCTATAAACCTTAAACTTGGGCACACTTTTGAATCAAAAGGGGAAAAATTTTCAATAATAATTTCTTAAAATAATCCTAAACATGAGTGTTTAAGATGAATGTTTGATATAAGGTCTAAAAATTAAAGGTAGAGGAATGAAGGTCTATAAAAACATTGCATACCAACACTCTACAACACAACTTCTATTATTTCACACTTTGGGTGACCTTTAGAGGTTGAAAAAATAGAATTAGGTGCATGTTAGGACCTAAAAAAGGATATAAATATCACACTTATCTTCAAATAAACAATCAAAATAACACACTAACAACTATGAATAAGTTTACAACAAACTTTTCTAATTAACTCCAAGTGTAAGTTATAATTTTAGCATAGTTTTTGTATACAATCCTGAGAGATCCAAAAATAAGCTATAAATATTTGGGTGTATAAAAAAAGAGAAGAAGAGAAGCCAATGTGTCATAGAGGATATAATAAGAGGTTATCCAATCATTTATTGTAGTATAACTTTAGTTATGACTAGTTGCAAACAATCCTCTAAGAATATCTCCATGTTCAGTACCTTACATGATCCTTAAATGAGCTCTTTAGCATTTAAAACAAGGTGATGGGACATATTTGAATTTTTTAATCTCCTCTTCTAGAATTTTATGCTATAAATTGGTTATATAACTCCACTTTATATGAGTTAACTCGTGTTTTGATACTAAAGATGAGTTATGCATGTGATTGGTAATTACAGACTAGTTAACCCATCATAAGGATCAATTAAGAATGATTTGAATCTCAAGGATAAGTTGTGCATGAATTGTATTAGATGTATGGCATGATAAATATAAATTATATATCATAAATATCCTTCTAAACCATATTTCACTTTACTTGATTGATCAAGTAGGTCTACTAGGCCAATTAAGCCCTAGTAGCCTAACTTCTTGTACTTGATAGCTATAATAACCTACATTAAACCATTATGAAACCTAAAAATATATTTATTTTGAGGCCTTGAACAACCTACCATATCATTAAATAAGTCCCCCTTGGGAAAGAAACACCTATAAAGTGGTTAAACTAGTTGACTATGACATCTTGTCATTCAATATTATAGACTAGGTGATTTGAATGAGCTCCCAAGGGCACTTTTATGAATTGTTTTTATCATATAATGTCTTTAATTGGTAGAAACAATGTGAAAAAATCATCTCTAATTATTGGAATCATCTTAAACTAATTTTTACCTCTGTTTCTAGTCTTTTTACTCTTAAAATCCTCTTTTCTACCATGTTTATACACTATCCATATAATAAACTCTAATGGACATGAATCTCCTAGATTTTAATTGATGATATAGGTGGTATTTAGGTGGTTTAAATTATTTTAGATTCCTTCTTCAATTCTTCAAAAATAGGGTTGTAGTAGGGTTTTGTAAGGGTTTTAAAGTATTTAGGGTTCTTAATGATGATTCATAAAGCCTATGCCTTGAATGCCTAAACCAATACCAAAAAATACTAGTACATTATTCCCTCTAACTCTCCCAAATTCATCAACTTCCCATGTAAGAAATTCATACCATGGTAAGCATGTGAAGCCACATCTTAGAGTGGAAAATAGTCTTTCTACGAATGTTTGGTGTTCTAAGGCCAAGATGATCAGTCATAATGCATCTCTTATGGCTCAAATTTGGCATACATCTATTTTATTACTTTATGGTGATTCTCATGAATATTTGGATTTCCCTCATGACCTTGATTTGTCTCTTGTTACCCCTTATTTATGGTCTTATCTAGTGATGTCAACAGATAATCGTAGGTGCATGCATAGTTATTTAGTATTTTAACTTTATGATTATTTTAAAAGGATATTTTATAATATTTACAATATGAATAACCTATATATGATCCTTTGGATTCATGGTATGGACATCATCAATTCATTCCCTTTCAAGCTACATGCACATAGCTCCTTGTTTTGACCTACAGACCTATCTACCTATGGAAATGACCAAAAAAACCATTGTAAATGATTATATAAATGTTATTTAGGAATTTCAAGACCCAATATTGATTATAAAAATCATTGAATGTGTAATTACCCTAGATTTATTTTCTTATAGGCTCAAAATAATGTTATTTATCCTAGTACATATAATAAGAGTCTTGAATGTGTTAAATAATAGGTCATGGAGGTGCTTAGGGGATTTTAAAATACTATAAAGATCATTTAATATTTCAAACCCATCATTTGAATGTACATTTAGGTTTATTTACTCCATCAAGTAGGATTTAAGGTTTTATAAGGGTTTTAAGGGTCCAAAACTTATTATAAATAGTTCATAACATATAGACCCCTGATGTAAAACCTATTTCCATATATATGGATTAAATTAATCCCCTCAACAACCATGACAATCTCAATAACCTATTCAAAATATGTGCATAGATGTCTATGCCATGATGTTATGCCTTGACTGGTTAGCATGGACTGTGTGTGTAGAAAGAAGGCTAAAGAGTCAAAAAATGATAATTATACATCATTACCATCAATATAAAAACTCCTTAAAGTTTTGAAATGACCCTACACACTATCCCAATGATCATCAAATGAAATAAATATGATGGTAGGGTTCTCAAGGGTTTTAGGCCTATCTGACTGTGTTAACCCTCAAGGGCATGATTTTCATGAAAATTTTAATGTGATAAATCTCAATGATAATTACCTTATTATGCTTCACAAACCTTCCCATGAGTTTTTAACCAACTATAATACATATAGCCCTCCAAGAAGGTCTCCTAGCTTCAAATTTGACCATCAATAGATATATTAGTGACTATGAAAAAATAGTGGATGCTTCCACTAGTCAAGTGACCAAAATAAGACCATATATAGTTAAAAATACTCAGTAATATTACTTTGACAAAGTTTTATAGTTGGATTTTTTTTATAGAGGCCTCAAGATGCATTTTTCTCAAAACTATCTTAGGTTGCTTGTGTCTTCTAAATTCCTATGACTAAATTTTCCTCCTTTGACCTTATATTTATGTTTCAAGATGATAAATAGGATTTGATTAGGACATTAAAATCACTATTTCAATGATTGAATCTCTTATTTAGTTACTTATTAAACCAATAACCTATGCAACCTATCACCAAATTATATCTTTTTAAGAAACCTCTTTATGACTATCTTATTAACATAGTTTTTGGTGATTTCATGAGAATTGGAATTATTTTATATCCATTTCACAATAATTTTTAACTTTTCATATATCCAAATTAATTTTAAAACTTCCTCTTATCTCTTTCTTGAGCATATGCTTCTCAAACAGTGTTCTTAAGCCTCTTGTAGTCTTGATTCCATACAGTAAGCATGCATACTTACTTTGCTTAATTGGTAGTAATTTTCATAATCTTTATAAAGTTTGGAAGATGTCATTTTTTCATTTTATCTCATATGTATCTTCAAAAGTTTTATTTATTGAATGAAATGCATTTTAAACTATAAATGTCTAGGGTATATAGATAGGTCAATGTAATTTAACCTAGTATGGATGTAGGTACTCATTATAAGGTTAAATTTGGAGTGAATATTACTTGGAAGAATCTTATCTATATGGTTCCTAACTTATTCTTCATTTCATTACCCTATGAAACTTTTATTGATCATGAGACTCTCCCATAGACTATTTTGCTTTCTTCCTCTTTACACTTGGAGGTAGGCCCGCGTTTTCATGGATGTAGGTGATTTCATGAGATAATATGAGTTTTCTCAACTTTAAGGTTTTATTTTGAGCCAAGTTTCATATTCACTACTTTGAAAATCTGTCACCTCCATACTTATTACTCTACTTTCTTGAAAATAGGCTTTTCTTCCTTGTAAGTCTGACTGTGTGTAAGCACTTGGCTCTTGTAGAAACTATGTAAAAGTTTTATTCCTTGAAACAAGCATAAACATAGTTTAAAATATTCATTATAATTCTTTTACTTTGATTTAAGTTATTATTGAGTACCAATTTTTCTTCAAACACATAGACTTCTCCTTGTCTACATGTTTAATCTCACCTTTTGCTTAGCATGACTATTGGTGGAGATTCTTTTGTTGACTTTACAGACTAAGTATAAGTTTTAATGCTTGGATACTTTGAGGATATTACCATCATTATTTTTATACTCTTAAAATTGGATAAGAATTTAAACCTTGATTAATAGAGGCCTAAAACACAAACTTTCCTTGAAACTGATCTTAACACCATATTGTGGATGTTCCTAAAGCTTGGATGTATATGATTATTCCTCTCTATTTAACAGGGTTTTAAGGTCTTATACAATCTTTGACTAACCATGATGCTTTTCAAAGTGTTATTGACTCCTCTTGAAAATGGATACATGATTTTAAAATTAGTATAAGGTGGTAAGATGGTGATTGAATGATGAGAAACACTGAATGGAGATGGAGATGGAGATAGAGCTTTACAATGATGAAAAGGTAGTGACAAGATAGTGTAAAGGGATGTAACATGGTGTAGATGAAATGAGACTTAAATCCAACCTATAGGAAGTCCCAAAGACCATGAAGGGAGTATAGGCATATATACTAATAATACATACCTCTTTGGAGTCTTTTGAGAAGTATATACTAATAAAAATGGATACCCAAGAATCATTAAAAAACATAACGTATGTTAAATTTACTTAACATATGTTAAACTTAGACTCTATGAAGATATTAAGAGAAAATTTATGGCATCCTTGCTATTGAGATTTTGAGAATATTAGATAATATTGAATCAATAACACAATAACATGAAGGAGACCTATAAACCATGTCATGAAGAATCATGAAATCCATGAATCAACCTCTAAACCATATAACTTATCCAAACTGCTTATAGACTACAAATTTACATTAATTTATTTTATTGAGATACATATGACCTCAAGTGTTTTGAAATAAGATTGATATTATCATGGTAAGGTGTCTTATGCTCCTCAAAAACTCCTCAAACTTGATTTTTCTATCATGATGCCCAGATGAGGATAAATCTCAAAAACTTGGTTGCTTGCTTGGATGAAGAAGGCATAATGAGTGCCCTAACTTGTTAAGGATGGTTCATGAAATAAATATAAAAAAATTGATAACCAAGTTCCATAGATGGAATTTCATTTATACCCCTTTCTATACCCAAAATTATAGACCTTGATTTTCACTCTCATTACCCTACCATCTACAAACCTAAAGGGCTCTCTTGATGTGCAAAGAAGAAAGGTGGAGTATGTGAATCAGTTTTGAGCATGTATGAATTATTTTAACCTTGAATATTTTATGTAACACCTATTATAACTAATTCAACCTATTTAAATATGTTGTATGTAAAAGGCCATACAAGTTCATACATGCATGAAAATAAATGGAAAAAGCCTTTCTTTTGCATTTTCTTCAAAACTAAAGATTTGAACCACCAATTTATGGAAATGATAGGAATATAAAGAGTCATATATATTTTTATAATAATAATTATATATTTTAACTTCTTTATGGGATAAATTTGTCACATGGGAGCTCTTGGAGGCCCTTTTTACACTTAGACTTACGTGAAATGATATTTTCAAAGTATGACATCATGTGACTAAAGTAAATTCATGAATATGAAGGTGTTTCAAAGTATTATACATTATTTAATGGCCTCTCAAGGTATAATTTTATCATTTTAATCCATAACCTTCACTTTTGACCTCATACACATACTTTCATAATGAGATGCTAATAAATATCATGGAAAAGTACCTTATCACCTTCAATTGAGCTCTTCATGAGACTTTTATGTATGTTCATAACCTCTATTTAAGGATTATAGACCATTATGATTGAAAATATTGAGTGTGTGTGTGTGTGTGTGTGTGTGTGTGTGTGTGTGTGTGTGTGTGTGTGTGTGTGTGTGTGTGTGTGTATATATATATATATATATATATATATATATATATATATATATATGAGTCATCAACTACCACTTTTTGTATATCTGCATCAAAACACTTTAGATCACAAAGCCACTTGAATTCTCTATCAAAATCTCAAAATGACACTTGACACCATTGACAGGACACTTGAAGGAAAACTCCTTTCACTTGAAATTTAAGAACACTACGATGGCCATGAAAAGTTTTCAATTATAGAGGTTGGCATTTGGCCTTAATAGGTAAAATTTAAAACATTTTTTGCAACTTGTAGGGGTTGACCATCCTACTGGTTATGAAAATTTACAATCTTCTTGTTATATTAGACTTTGGACTACATTTTGAAACTTTCAAAACTTGTAGACTTGACAAAAAATAGACAAACAATACACAAATAATAAATAACAACTAATAACTAAAGCAAAATAATAACTAACAAATCATGTACAACATGTACACATAGAGGAATGAAACTACAACTATATACAAAAGGATAACTCTCATAATAACAATACTTGAGGAACATCCCATTAACAAGAATAAGAAGCTAGTCACCATTTAGATTGGACAATTGGAAATCAATACTTTCCTTACAACTATTAATGACATATCTTCCACTCTAGAGACTATCAAATTTAGAATGTTTACCTAGTTTAGCATGGTATTCATCCCACTTGAGTACAATGTCACCCTACTAAAAGGCCTTAGATGAATATCTATTATCAAAAGATTTTTGGAATTACTCTTGGTTAAACCACATAGTATGCATAGAATTGTCTCTTGTTTCCACCAATTCTCTCAACTCATTCATTCTTACCTCTATTTCATTAATCTCTATAAGCTCTAGCTAATGTGCAAGCTTTAAAAGTTGGAAGTTCCAATGAAATGGGTATCCTTGCTTCTCTACCATAAACTTGAAGGTAAGAAGAGTGACCAGTGGCCATATTTAGAATGATTACATATATCCATAGGATATTATTCAACTTGGTATGCCATATTATTTATCTTCCATTATTCTCTTGATGATCTTAATCAAGTTTGTTTTGGTGGACTCTAGTAGTCCATTACCCTAAGGATAGTTGTTTGATGAAGCTTTGAGATTAATACGATACTCAAGAGCCCATTTATATGCATTTACAATATTTAAATTCAAATTATTATTTGATATGATGGTTTATGGAACTCTAAAATGAGTCACTAGGCTATCATAAAACTCTAAAATTAAGTTATCATTTGCTTCCTTGAGTGAAAATACCTCCACCCACTTGTTAAAGTAATATGTGGCTAGATAATTCTACTTATTTCTAAAACTTGATAGAGGATGAATCATGTCAATGAATTCTAATCCCCATTACATTAAGGGATTCTCAACATGAATAGGTTTCAAAGGCATGGCAAGTAGCCTCTATTTGTCGGTAAACATTACACACGTAGAACATCTTATAACCCATGTATGTGAATATTTTAACAAAGTTAAAATAAATAAATATCTCTTATGATCTCTTATTTTTTATTCTTGGCTACAATGTGGCCTCCTAAAGGCCCATCATTGAATTTCTCTAACAATTTATCTTTTTGACTAGTTTTTACACATCTTAAAAACATACCTCGAATGTCCTTATTGAATATTAATTCATCAATCAAGATGTTAGGGATATAATTCACCCTAAAATTTCTCTTCTCTATTCCATATAATCATATATTACATTCTCCCATTTAGAGGAATCTTGATATGTCTTGTGTCTAGCTAAAAGGAGAGATAGTTGTAATTGCATGTTGAGTGTCTTAAACTATCAAAATCACTTATTTTTCTTCTTTAAAATCTGATCTCACAAAGTCCCATACATATGACCATATTTTTAACCTTCACTTCAATTTAATATTTCATGAATCTGGTCAGCTAGCCAACCCTCTTTTTATTTAAGTCTCTATTAAGGATAAAGGCTTTCACACTAGGAAGAGCTATCATCAAAAAGATCTTGTTGTTGGAGACCAAATGTCCAAATTTTTCAAAACTATTATGATATAAAGGACATGATTATAAAAAAATGTATAATTATAATCATAACCTTCCAATTATTTACTTTAAAAAATAATAGGTTCCTCCAATCCTTCACTATTTTGTTATATGAGCATGGCAAAAATTGTGTTACAAGTGGAGATGGCATACATGAATAAATATTTAGTAAAATTAGGATTGATCAAATTAGGAGCTTGAATAATGTCTTTTTTGATGGCATAAAAAAATATCTTACATTATTTTCTCCATTTGAACACTTGATGTTTCTTAATCATATGAGTTAGTGGCCTTACCAATTCTAGAAATCTAGGAATGAACCTCCTAATGAAATTAATCTTTCCAAAGAACCTTTTCAATCCCTTTTTTTTATTTATTCAAGGACAAAGTAAGGATTTCCTATATTATTTTAGGATTAATATAAATTCTATCCTTGGATACAACATGTCTAAGAAGCCTTTCCTCATGCATTACAAAGATACACTTTTTGGGATTCAAAGAGACCCTAAATTATCTACACCTATCAAATACCAATCTCAAATGTGTCAAATGATGCATAGGATCTATATAAAACATAGTAATATCATAAAAATAAATAATTACCATTTAAATTATAAGTCCTTGAAAATACACATCCATTTCCCTTTGGAAAGTAATTCCTGCATTGGAGAGTCCAAAAGGAATTTCTTTATATACATAGGCCCCACTTAGTTGTGAAGGTAGTTTTGTATTGATCATGTTCCTTAAATAATATTTTATTATACCTTGAGTATCCATAAAGTAGATAAAACCTTTGTGAACCTAAAACTCTTCACAAAATATGATCCATGGAGGGAAGAGGGTAGTGATCTCTCAATGACACTATGTTGAGATCTCTAAAATCTATGCACAACCTTATCTCCCCATTCTTTTTTATCATAAGTAAAATATTTTCAACCCATGAAAAATGTTTTATGGGAAATATTATATTGGATTAAATAATATTTTTAAGTTCTTTCTTCATGAATATCTCAACCTTAGGGTTTATTGGCCTTTGTTTCTATCTCATAGGCTTGGCATCTTATTCTAGCTCTATAGTATGTTTTTGATAAGCTGGGATCATAACCTTTAAAATCAAGATATCCCCATGTAAAAAAATCCATAAAATCCTTTCATAATTCTATGAAATATTCTCTTTCATTATTAGTATTCATTTTTCATAACTTGAGTAGCTTATCTTTAGCTATGGCAATTTATTCATAATGTTCCTTTATGTTATAGATGCTTACATTATATTTTATCAACTGATAATACTAATTAAATATGGTTTAAAAATTTATGAAATACTTAGGTAACTTATTTTATCTCAATTGAAAAATATGGTCCTCGTATTAGTGTTGTAACTTATCATGATTCTTTGGGCAAAATTCTACCTCATGTTGTAGGAAACAAGAAATCTATTTATCACTATCAAAAAATTTCCAACTTACTTCATTATTGGGAACTGAGGGCCTACATACAACCTTTATTTCTAAATACTCCTTAGTGTCTTTGAATTCATCAAAAATATCATACTATGCTCCAATGAAAGCTAACTTATCTACATATTGATTGGCTCCTCTAGGAATGGAGTGAATGTCAAATGCTTAGAAGTCCTCCATAAGGTCCTAAACCCTATGTTTTAAGGCCTTTATAAGTGGATTCTTGGATTCACTCAAGCCTCTTACTTTCTTCACTACTAATCAACTATCTCCTTTGACCTGCAAAAGCTTAATACCCCTCTTTCTTGCCCATTGTAGACCATGAATAAAATCATCATATTATGTAGTATTATAGGTACAATTAAATTGAAATATTAAAAAATAATAATACCTTTTATTGATAGTATAAATAATCATAACACCTTCCCCATTCCCATTCTTTGATATGTATCCATAAAAGAATAAATTCCACACTCCTTCATGATCCTATGTTGTGCTAGTGAGACTAGGCATTATGTCACCTTCTTCATGCATGCAATAAACACCCAAAAGTAATTATCCAATTATTTTATAAGGATAATTTCAATTATTATCATCTTAAAACTCATGAATTAGTAGATATATTATACCTTCAAATGATTTGGAAGGTTTTTGATCACTAAAAATGTTCATCTTCTTCTAAGATTGTGCAATTCACATTTGACAAGTTAGGCATATAAGGTTATAAATGGAATATAGATATAGGTTTTGAATTTATAATTAATTTTATTCCATACCTTGTTATAAAAATAATTTAGGACAAATTATTAGAAATATATCCCCTATTTTAGTAGCAAAATCTTTAGACAAGCATAAAGCAAAGCAGGGTGGAAGATCAACAACTACCACATCTTATGAGATAGTAAAATCAGCACAAGCAAAAAGTATGACCTTAATATCCCTAAGAACACCCCTGGTCTTAGTATGAAACCCATCCAATTTTAAAACTCCAATCTCATAAAGCTCATATTGAAGTCCCAGTTTATTAGTTATGGATTTAGGCATGACAAAGGTACTAGACCCATTGTCAATCATGAAATTATGAATAAGACAATCACTTATGATAATTAAAAGATATAATGGAGGTGGATTAATCACATTTAGATATTGAGACTCAAAATATTTATTATAATTTATGATAACATCACTTACTCTTTCTAGTTGTTTATCTGAAACATGAAGCTTTGAGAGCTCTTCTTGTGGAAGGTCCTTTTGACCCAGAATGAATAATGTGTACCACATATAATTAGAGACAAAATCATTCTTCATATAATAAATAATGATAAGAGGATAAGTGGTTGTCCTAGCCTAAAATTTAGGAACACAAAATATATCTAAATGTTGTGTGAATTATGAAATGAAAGGACCTTTTAAATTTTGCCCCTTACCATCTTGTACTTTTTGAGTTGATGATGAATTTTGAGGTGCATCTTGAGTGGTGATATTTTAAGGTGGTTAGTAAAGAATAAGATCTACCTTTTTAGGACCCAAAACATAATGCATTTCCCTTCTTTTAGACTTTGTATGAGCTACAACTGAGGCTATCCACATTGGACATATTTTGACCTTAATTTGCTACCATCTAATTAAAAGAATTTTCACCCTCTTGGAAATTAACAAAAGGAGTTTCAAAATTTTGTTTGATACTACATGTTCCTTGATGACTTGGTACCTCTACTTGATTGAAATAAGGAATGTATCCATGTGGTAGAGAAGCTTCTTTGTGTTGTGAAGGTGGTTGTTTATCATGTGGTGGAAGAGTTAAACCTTGTTGCATAAAATAATATTGACTCCCCTCACCAGTTGGAGCCATTTCCATACTATTTGATTTCTCCCATTGATTAGTCCATTGGCCTTCTTTATCACAATTACTCTAATTTTGAACTAAAGCTCTATAATTACTAGTAGCATTGGGAATGTAAGCATTGAATGGTCTTGATTATGTATTCTACCCTTAACCTTGTTGATTGGGTTGATAATGAGGCCTATTATACTAATAAGATTGGTTAAGAGCTTGGTAAGGCCTGTAAGGTAGAACTTGTTTCCTTGCCAAAGCTACCAACTTGTTATTCTGAGCTTTGAGTGTACTCTCTATATTACCCAATCTGTCAACCTGATTACCATCTATTTGATGAAGACTAACTAAATCTGATAATGTGTTGATGCATGAAAATGTATCATAGGGTTTATATAATGTTTAAAAAATTTCTAATTTTTAGATTAAAATAATTTATTTCATGAGTTTGTAGTTTTAATAGTCTTGATATCTATGGTGGAGTAGTGGCCAAGCTATATAACTATTTCACAAAATAAAATGTAAGTGGTTATTTGGATAAATCATGGTATTAGAGATTTTTTGAAAGATGAAAGTAATTTGAGATAAGTCTAATGAATAATTATAAAAACCTAAATTCTGAACCGTAATCTAGTATGCATATTTATAATGAAAATCTAAACTATAGTAATTTGATCAAAAGAAAGAGAAAATAGGTAGGGTAGGGTAGAAAGAAGGATGTTTTTGATCTTTAGTCCATACATCATGGAAAATCTTAAATTTCATCAAATACATGCAACCAAACCAAAATATGACATGAAATTACCAAAATTACAAATCCTATCATATACCAAGTAAATGTCTAAGGATATTTTAAATAATGTGAATAAGAAATCAAAATCACTTTACAAATTTACTTCCACAAGAAAATTACATTTGCACATCTTTAAGAAAATGAAGGAGAATGAAATAAATCTAAGATATTTGAGTCAACCTATCATAAGATGAAATTAACAAATCTACATTATTATATGAACATCTATAATTCATAAAAGCAATTCAAATCTAAACATCAAACTAGATACTTAAGGAAGCAACCATGATATCAAACACACAAATAAATATGAGTCAATGTTTATATAATTCCCTTGCCTACATTAATTTCTCCAAAATTTACACAAAATTATTGCTCTAAAAACTTCTTCCCTTTTACAATTGACAATACCTCATTTTATAGAAGACTTATGAGGTATGTCAATTAATCACTATCAAATCATCATTATCCAAGTGTCAAGGATAGTTGTCCTTCCAAAAAATTATAGAATCAATGACACTTTACAAGCGAAAGAACCTATAAGCCATGTGCATTATAAATTGCACATGGTTTTACAAGATAGAATATTCTTTTAAAATGGTTTACATAATTTCTATACAAGAGAATATTCTAAGTCAACTCAGTTAATCTTGAGATGACCTTGAATTAGTATCTTGTTCTTTTTTATCCAAGATCTTCATTGCATTGTTATGTTTCTCACCAATTAATCTAAGGTTGATAATTGGATCCATGAATAACTCCTCTTCTTTTCTTCCCAATTCTTTTTATTCTTTGTTATCTCTATCCCAAGCTTATTTAATACTTATAGCATTGCCTAACTTCTCCTCTACTGATAGGATCATATCCAAGATGCACTTATTATCTAACCCTATAGTTCCTTGGATTTTATTATTCACTTTTTGGATGAATTGAGAAGACCTATGTTGGAACACTTCATCAGTTATCAAACCAATAGAACTAAGGATGGTTGGATCCTTGATCAAGATCCTTAGTACATGGACCATTATATCTTCCAATTATTTTAAGTCTCTTGATAGACTTTCCATGATTATAGACCACTTAATCCCCTCCTTCACCTTCTTCATAGATATAATTATGGCCATGTTTAGGTATGATGGGATAATTGTTTTGAACTCAAGAATATGACATTATATCAATACCTTGACCAATGTTGTTATCTTATTGTATGAACCTTGACATTTATTAGCTTGGTTCATAACCATATTACTCTATTTTCTCACCATATATTATTTAGATATTATTGACTTCAAATAACCAAATGTTTCATAAATATCTACTACAAATATATTAAAAGTGTTCCTTGAAATTGATAAGATGGACTACTCTTCCAAGTTTTTCTTTTCTTGCTTCAGACCTTTGATGGTAGCTTGCAACATTTTTTCCTAGGATTGAGCTAGTTATAGGGCATTTTATTCAAAAATAGGATCTTCCCATGGTCTCTTTCCTTTTTTTTGAGTTAAGTGAGACAAAGGTTCAAACTTTTGATGTACTATATCTTCACCTCCTTCCATTACTATTATCCCGATCACTCTTTACAAACTAGTAGTATTTGGATCATAGCTAAACCCAAATAAAGTTTGACCCATATGATTAATTGGCACTCCAATTTGTATGTCAAGTGATTGACTTGGAGTAGCTAATCTGTTTGCCTCTTCCTCTTGAAAATCAATGATCGAAGGATTCAATTTTTATTGCATAGGGGTGTTAGTATCTTTTATAAGAGACCATAAATGATATGTAGTAGGCATTTTCTCAAGCCTTGGTTCATAAATGAACCATTCAAGAATAGGTGGTCCATATATGATGTCCTCCTCACTAAAAAAATTGACATTCTCTCAAGGTGGTGTGATGGCTACTTTTGGCTTTTTAGCTTTTGAGACAATGGTAGTCTCAAATTTCCTCTTGGGAGTGTCAATAACTACTAAGTCTAAACACTTCTCTTTTTCCTTATCCTACTTAGATTCCTCAACACTTATCTCTTATGCATTTGAATTTGTGTCATATGTCATAGATAACATATTTAATTCATCTTCAATAGACTCATGAGGATTTGGAGGTATCATATGAACCTCCTATTGATGTAACCCTTGTTATATTGTTTTATAAGATTTAAAAGCTAATGAACTAGAAGCAATTTCACCTGATCTTCTCTCTTCAGGCCTATTTTCTACTTGTGTATCTATTTATAGAAGTCTATAAGAATTAATGTCTATTAAATGATATTTCTTAGGACCTAATTTACACTTGTACTCCATATTTTTATCTCTATTCAACTTAGATTTAGGCTTTATGTTAAGTTCTTTTAATCGTATAGTGACCATATAGTAGGTAGGTGCCTTAGTTTATATAAAATAAAATACACTGACATCATGCTCATAAGGTCTATTCAAAATAACTTTGATCCTCAGATGTTCCTTTACCCTTAAATAAGGGTCTCATTGTCTATGGTCATCAATTTACAAGTTGAAAGATAGTCTATGCTTTGAAGCAGCCTCAATGTGATCCCACTATCTAAAAATAGTCTTGCCAATTTTCATAGGAAAATTGTGTATAAGTCCCTTTCTCTTGGTATTATAAACTCCATCTATCCCACTGAATAATTGATATGACACCTCTTGTTCTATTAACTTGTTAGGTACATGAATTGGTAGTTTGAGATTGGTATTTTGAGTTCCTTCAATCCTTATAACTTTTTAATCAGGATAAATCCATATATCTCCTATTGATTTAATAGATTTCTTGATCAAAGAGATTATTCTCATAATAGGAATACCATATATATCTTACCTTAATGTAGGGTAAATAGGATCATAAATAAACTAGATATGGTCTCTATACCTATATATGTGCAATTTGGAATAGTACTTGGAAATAGTCTAGGAGCCATTAGGAGACCATTTTCCTTAATTTGGGATCTTGGTGGTTGTACATAAGGCATATAATAGATAATACATCATGTAAAATTTAGTCATATTCTTATTTTTTATCCCATATATCTATCTACTTAGGGAGATACTATTAATTTCACCTAATGAAAGAACCAACACTTCTTCAATGATGAAGTATACCAAAGGGACCCATATTATATCTACATGTGTTTTTTTGTTCACATTCATATAACTTATTTAGCATGGTCATTACCATCCTAAATCTAGGATTAAATTGGCACACATTGATTTTCTTTGTAGGATTTACAAGGACCTAGTTACCTACTTCCAACCATTTTGCTAGGATATCCATCATGTTGTGCTACTAGCTAATGAATTAATGGAGGTTAGATTAATCTAAGGCTTAGGTAGCTTATAGTAAAACTCAAAGGAAATTAGGGATATGTAATAAATTTTCTTCAGACTATGCTTATTAATCAACATACCCTTGTCTATTTTAGATTCTTTGAAAATTGGACAAAGAACATCAATACAATGAAGTAACTATGGTTTAGTAGTAACATAATGTAGTCTAGTCATCTAAATGTCCATAATATCACCATATAATATATTTTTTATGAGGATCTTCTCTTCTTCTTTGGTTATAGCTCCATGGTGCTCAATTATCTAGAATAATTTAGAGAAAATGGTGTCTCTTATGTTTAATGAAGTATTTATAAATTCTTTGTCCTTGAAAACTCAACCTTCTACATTTGATGTAAGGTATAGTTTAATCACCTTCTTTAAAGTAGCTTCAAATGTTGCCATTTTTATAATTTTAATTGAATTATCCTTTTATAGATTATAATCCAACTCTAACATATCAACATAATGAATCTAGAGATAATTTATGGATTTCCATATGTTCTAGGGATTTTTGGAGGTTTACACATAGCTTTAATGGTTGCAAAAAAGTTCAAAATATGTGCTTTGGTGACTTAGATCGAGTTTACAATCTCATATTTATAAATTTTGCATACTCAGATCCATAATATCTCCCAATATGACATGTATTGTCTATGTGGCATCACCTTCTCATGTACTTCATTTATTTTTAAAATGTGGTCATTATCACTTAGACACATGTCATCATCTCATGCAATCCTAGATATCGATCAAATTTATTCCCTCAATCTCCCAAGGAGTCTTTTGGCCTTGACTTTCACCATGACCATTGATATTTCATCTGAACTTACATAATTGTGCCACTTGGTAGCATCACATACTTTTGTGTACCTTGCAGTTAGTTTTCATCTAGTTAACACCTTTTCACCATGTGGTATCTTTTCATGCAATCTGGGATCTTTGACTCCTTGACTCGATACTCACCATTTATCTTCTTTTATAGGATTAAACATGGATCATTGATATTGATATTAGTAATTAAACATACACCATTGATCTACTAAATGCATAATCAAATGAAGATCATTGATATTTTATCTAGTTCACCATAATTATAAGACTTATCACTATTTCATTCTTTCTCAAGATTTGTTGACAGGTTGACTATGTGTTTACTATATATTTGATTTTGCAAGATTGAACACATAACATTGATCTTGATATTGAATTATTTACCCCATCCTTTAGCATGGATCATCAATTTATATTTATAAATTTGAATATGCATCGCTGATCTTAGATCTAAGGAACTTTGACTTGCTAACTTTGGGTGAGTATCCATATGTTTTTGTATGTATGAATAGTGAAAGAAATGAAGTAAGGGTTTGGGATATATAAAGACTTAGGATCAAATTTACACTAAGGTTCTAATGAGTTAATAAATTTAATTAGAACTTAGGATAAAATTAAACTAAGACTTAGTTAGAAATAAAGTGACCCACCGATAATGTAAATCCATTTTAATAAGATCCTAGGCTAAAATCTTTAGACTAAGGTTTTAATTGTCATTTAAATGTATATTTAATTAATCAACTAAAGACCAAAGGTTAATCAAAAGGGTCAAATTAATTATTGAACCATAAACCATGTGTGCTTGATCATTTAAATGATGATTGATTAAACTTGCAATATAGAAACACATGAAATAAATGTTAGCAATATTAGACAAAGTCAAATAAATCCTATGTGCTAGCATACGAGTGTAAATTGAATCTTCATATGATATTTAATAATGCACTCTTATCAAGTTGAATGTCTAATTTATAACAAAAATTTACAAAATATGAACAAGGGTCCTCATTTTTTAGAAATAGGGGTATGTTGACCTCAATAAATGATGACTTATAGGGGAAACATTACAAAATGTTAGAATTTAGATACTCTTGGTTCAAAATAATAACCATACAAATAATTCCACATGATCAAGTACCATTATTAAGATCAAATCATAATTAAAATAATTCCTACACATGTAGAATTAGGTTTAAATATCAAAACTCAGTTATGTCATGTGTGTGTTTTGATTTATTTACTAATTGCCATTGGAATTTAGAAAACAACTTCCAAATTTCATGACCTTAATCATTAGCATATACTTGTAGAAAATTTCAATACTCATTATGAATCATGATTTATGAAAAGGGAAGGCTTGGGTATTTCTCTACTACTAGCCAAACATCTATATCCCTGAAAGAGATGCATTTGGTCACACTCTAATCTTTTCTCCACTACTAGCTAAGTGTCTATAGCCCTAATGGAGGTTACTATAATCACCTTTGCTTAGAAATTTTTTTATATTTTCAACAAGGCTTTTATTTTTTATATTTTTCAACTACAATTAGCTTTCCAAAAATGGTTGGGTACCATATTTAGCCACTTTTTTAGGATTTTATCTAATGTTTGATTTTTAGACAATCATCCTTGGTTATAAACTTTATCCCAAATAATAATATTCTTTAAGTGATAACATGAATTTATTATAATAGTTCAAACTTTCACTCAAACACATCTAATCTTATTAAAATCAATCTTAGATCAAAATAAGGTTTAAGATTTTCAAGGAACAATTAGTCTAAATTTTAATCTTTATCTTCACCAATTTGTTAGAAATATAACATTAAGCTCAGAATTTCCAAAATCCATGATCAACCAATGTTTAAGATTCATACCTTCATTCTTGATTTGAGAAGTTCTTTTTGAGTATTCAGACGGATAAGGGAGCTTAAAAAATTATATTTGAAAAGACTTATTGAAAGTAGAGAACAAAGCAAAGAAAATAAACACAAAATAAGCAAACAAATATTCATAAACATAATTTAAAAACAATGAATAATAATTAAACTAATCTAAACCTACCTACACTAACTCTAACTAATCCTACAAATTACTCCATAAAGACTTGAGGTGGAACAATAGATAAGTAATGCTTGATATATTTCCCATTGGTTGGCAAAGTAAACTTTACTACCTACAAGTCTTTGAGATTAAGGTGTTATCTCCCAATGTCTCAATAATTTGGTAAGGTCAATCCACAAAAGAGTAAATTTCTCATTTGTTCGTTTTGGCTCAGATGTTTTGTCCCATAGGAGAACTAGGTCTCCCTACTTCAACACCTTGATCTTTGAAAATTTATCAAATGATCTTTTGATAGTGGTTTTATGTCTGCTAAAGTTGAAAATGGTTCTTCTCTTGTATCCTCTATTTGAATGATGTCAAGTAACCTCGAATTAGCATATTTTTAATCTTCTTTCATATACTCTTGAATGAACTTATAAGTTTGTAGTTTGAGAGTGATTGGAAATATTGGTTCTTTTCCATATACTAAAATAAATGGTGATGCTTTTAAAGCCTATTTCAATCTAGTTTTATCTTCCCAAAGATCATGTTTTAAAAATTTATGCTAGGTTCTTAGTTGTTAAATTGTATACTTCTTAATAGCTTTCATCAAATTTTTGTTTGTTGACTTCGAAACTCCATTAACCTAGAGATAATGATTTGATGAAAACTTAATAACTATATTATTATCATATGCCCACGTAGTCATATATATAGATATAATTTGATCCATCATCATAGACCAATGATACTGGTGTCCCAAACCATGTACAAATGTTCTCTTCTAAGAACTTGATTACATCTTCAGTTTTACATTATTTTATTATTACTACCTCTATCCATATTTCACAACAATTAGTAGCATTAATAACATATTTATGTCCATCTAAATTATTATGGTTGATAAACCCCACAAAAGTCCAAACCCCATTGAGAAAAAGGGTTATCAATTTTTACTAGCTTCAATGGCATAGCTACTTTTATTTATTTTGTATTAAAGATTTGACATTTATGGCATTCTCTAACATACTTGTGTGCATCCTTGAAAATTTTTGGTTAATAATATCCTACCCTCAATATTTTTTAAATTGTAATTTTACTAGAGGGGTGTCCACTCCCAAGTTTCTCATGAAAATTACTCAAGATTTTAGTTGCTTCTCTTTTGAAACACATCTCAAGTATATTCCTTCATAATTCTTCCTATAGAGTATCCCATCCTTAATCAAGAAGTGAGATTATTTGAGCCTTAAAGATATTCTTTGTTCTTTGCTCATTCTTAGAGGATAATAACCATTGATCAAGAAATGAATTATTGCATCATACCAATTATTTGATTAGAAATGTTTTTGTTCAATATTCATGATACTCAATTTAGGATTAGTGTTAGTAATAATTTGGGTTAATCGCTGAAACCTTACCAATTTAGAAGTTCTTATTTAAAAATCATATTCTTTGAGTATATAAATCCACTTACCTCTTCTCTCTCATAATTCACAATGATTTAACATAATCTTGGTAGTAGGGTCTGGTAATATAGCATGCACTTTATTCTTAATAATATAGTTTCTAAAAATTTTAACTACCTTAACCAAAGCCAATGCTTATTTATCAAATAGAGAATAGTTTAACTCATTATTATTAAATTTTATGCTCATAAATACAATTGGATAATCACATTTATCTATTTTATAAGTTAGAATATATAGTATAGTATGTTTAGAAGCAAATGAATAAAAATAAAAATATTTTGTAAAATCAGGACTTATTAGCAGAGGTGCTTGTCTTATTGCTTCTTTAATATCCTTGAATGATTTCCTTGTTTCTTCATTCCATTAAACCTTTGCATCCTTATTTATCATGTCATTTAGTGGTTTTATAATCTCTACAAAACCAAAAATGATTTTTTTTCAAAAAATTGATTTTCCCAAAGAAAGACTTTAATTCTTTTCTATTATTAGGGTGTTCTATTTTAGATATGACATTGAATCTATCAAGATCTATAGAAATCCCATCTTTAGTTATCACATGTCATAAAAAATTCCATTTAATTACACAAAAAAATCTTTTTTTAGGGTTAAGGGAAATTCCATACCTTCTAAAATGATCAAATACTTGTTTTAAATACATTAAATGATCTTCCCTATTCTTAGAAAACACAGTTAGATCATTCATGTATATAATGATACATTTACCTATTAGACCTTCAGAGACATGGGCCATAGCTCTCTGAAAGGTAGCTCCTACATTGATGAGTCCAAAAGGCATCCAATTGTTAGAAAAAATTCCCTACTTTTTTGTGAATGTAGTCTTCATTATATATTCCTTGTTAACAAGTACCTTATTGTAACCTAAAAAATAATCTATGAAAGACATCATTGCAGAACCACTAATAATTTAAATCACTTGGTCATGTGATAGTAAAGGATAGTTATCTTTTTTAGAATATTTTTCAGGTTTCTAATGTCTATGCACAAACTAATATCTCCATTTTTATCTCTAACTGGTATTAAATTAGCTACCCAAGTAGAGTGTCTAATTAAAAAAATTATTTTTGCATCTAAAAAATTATTGACCTCTTTGTAAATCAATGGTTCCAAAATAGGATTAACTGGTCTTTGTTTTTTCCTAAATGGTTTAGAAGCTTCTTTTAATAGAATGGTGTCGGTAATAAATCTAGGATAAAATATCTTCAAGTCTTCATAATACCATGCTATAACATCCTTGTACTTAGTAAATCTCTATCCTTTCTAGACTCTTCATTTCTGCATGTTATACCAATGTTTACTAGCAAAGGTTGACCTTGACTTCCTATGTCAACTATATTATAATCTTTCCCATTTACTTTGGGAACTTTATTAGATTTTTTTAGTTTGTCTTTATCAAAAAATATTTCTAAGGCAATCATGCCTTTGGGAATCTTATTGTCATTCAATTGTATTACCTTGTCATAAATTTTATCATCAAGATAATTCTCATTAACTTCATCAATAATATAAGACTAAATATTCCAAAGTTATTCATGAATTCAAGGATATTTTGATAATCACTAAACACTTACAAATGATTGACATTATTAAGAACTGATAGACATTGAACCAATTCAATGTTAAACCTTTGAGAATATTGATTTGGCATCAGATTGGCTACAGTTAAAGTTAGCTCATCAACAAATTGCTTCTCTTCTTTAGGGATTGAAATAATGTTGAAATCATCAAAGTATTCAATCAATTCCCATAATCTAAACTTGTATTTATTTAGATAAGATAATTTCAATTGATACTTGCTTCTAACCTAATTGAATACTATCTTAGAATCACCATATACTAGTAGTTATTTAACCTTATGTTTAATGGAAAATTATAATCCTAAGATTAATGCTTCATACTCTACCAAATTATTAGTGTAAGGAAAAAAAAGTTTGTAAGATGAATTATATTCTTTCCCAATGGGATTGATTAAAACTACTCTTACTCTAGAATTGGATTTGCATCTATCAACATCAACATATAATTTCCAAAGTCTAGGCATAACATGATAATATTTATAGTTACATACTTGAGGAGTGTCAAGAGTGTAGACCTCTAAATAATAATTAACCATATCAATATTTTCATTAGTTGCATTGTATTTAATGATCATGTGTTTCATTTTTGGTTCCCTTTCAATCTAAATTTGATTATTAACTCCCCTCCATGGTAGTCAAATGTGAGATCAATTAGTTGACATGTATCGACTCAAATATTTGGTCCAATCTCTACTAAGAAACATCCTATAAGCATCTAGAATGTCTACAACTTGAATATCTATGAATTGTTACACTCTTGGCTTTGAAGTAAGATGCATATGCACATTTAAAAATTCACCAATCACTTTAACTCTATATTTTTCTAATTGAGTCACTACTCTATCATAATTCATAGGAGTCAAACCAAGCTTTTAAAAAATACTTTTTAGCATGATATTTATAGAGGCACCTGAATCTAATAAATAATTATGCAAGTTTCTACCAAAAACTCTAATTGTTAGTAAGAAAATAAGGGTATAACCTCTACTTTATTCTTATATATCACTACATTTGCATCTATAACTTTCTATGATTTACCAAGTTTTTTGCTTAAATATTCTAGTAAGAAATATCTTTGTTTAGTTATTTGAGTCAATTCATACAAATTGGTATTAGCTTTAATCTTCGTCATATCTTCTATAATGTTATATCCACTCCTAGTGGAAGAACTAGATGAATCCATACTATCTATAGTGTTAATTCCCTTTGGAGGTTCTAGATTGTTATTTTATTTGGGATCAAGAGGTGTATCAAAGTTGTTCAATAGGGTAGAACTTGTCATTGGTTTATTTTATTTTCTATTCCTCAATGGATAAGTATTCGTTAGATACTATTGAAAAGTGTGAATCTCCTTTGGACTATTTTTAGGTTCATTCTCATCTTGGAATGAAAAATCAAAAGTCTCCACCATAAGAGTTGTTTTGGAAGTTTTGGATGCTTCTAAAGAGCTAGATATCCTTGTAGCATTACCTTTGTTAGGCACCTCTTTAAATGTATCCAATTCATCTTGAAATAATTCAAAAGAATTAGAAAATTTTATACAATCCAACTCACCATATTTTGAAATGTTAGGAACCCTGTAATATTCAGTTAAAACTACATCACAAATGTCTATTTTAAGCATATTATTATTTTCAAATGAATCATTATTATTGTTGTTTCTATTGTGAAACCTATTTTTACATCTATTAAACTTCTAGTAGGAATAATTTCTATTATAATTTTCCCTAGTATTACCTACTTGTTTTTATAACTAACAAAAAATAATGCTTAGATTTTGGACCATTTTTAATATGGAATCATTTTCATTCTTAGGTGCCTCTGAATTGTGGACTTGATTACTACTATTAGCTACTGGCACCATAGCTTGTTGATCTTGTAGATGAGATCTACTTCTAGTGTTATTTAAGAATCCTAGGTTTTGTCTAGGATGAGTATGACTCAAAGGTAATTGGTTTAAAACTAGAGTTTGATTCAAAATAGGCATGTTATAATTAGAATTTGTAATGATATTCAACATAGGAAAATTAGGATTGATGTTAGGAATAACATATGCTAATTGACCTTGGGGTTGTATTTGATCATTAATTTTTATAGCTTTAACATAGGCCAAGGCTAATGTATTTATGACTCCAATAGGTGTGTTTAGAAATACATAAATCATTAGATTTAAAGAATCCCTATAAATATCTAAAGCTAAATATTTATCAATTCTATAGGGAGTTATAGTTCTGCTAAACCTATTTTGAAATACAACATTAAAATTTCTAATTGTTTCATTTAGATCTCTCTTTATCATGGTTAATTATTGATATAGGACACAAGGACTAATGACCTTTCCAAACTAATCAATGAAATAACTATTGAAATTATTCCAAATGGTAATATAATTTTCAAGAAGATTTAGAAACTAATCATATGTTGCATCTCTAAAAGTAAAATGAAACAATCTACAAGTAACATCTTCATGAACAACATTTAACAATATTAAGGTAGTTTTAAAAGACTTGATATGTTCTTCATCAGTAATAACACCTATAGGAATAAATGAAGGTAAATAATTCTCAAGATTTATTGATAATTCATGTACCTAACTAGGTACATTGATATAATATATATCTAACCAAGCCATACCTTGATGAGGATTAAATGTAAATGTAACCTGAATAGGTGAAGCAGGTTGAGATTTATAAACTCCACACTTACCTTTATCCATTCTTTATTTCCTATGAATTTTAAAATAAAGAAGAGGTAATCTTGTCTCAGAGCTTGATCTAGTCCTTATCCTTGGTAGTTCCATCTTGTAAAATCCAATTCCTATTCAAAATACAATGAAGAAACCCTATCTTTGTAAAGATAAATGATATTTAAGAAACTTTTATGTAACCTTTGTAAATAATAGTTTAATTTTTACAAATCTTGAGAAAACTTTGAAAATAACAATTCACTTCTATCAAAGAATAATTGTCTTTAACTAAATAAGCTTAAATATATTTTCAAACTTGTGAGTATTAATGATCTTTACATAGAATTACTATCACTAACCTTAAACATGTCAGATTCACAAAGCTTAAACAATATTTACAATAATTTATCATAAATCTTCAAAGAATATCTATCTTTAGCTAAATAATCCTAAAGACTAGTCTGAAACCATGAATATCAGTGATATTTACATAATTAAGGTAAGAAAAAACACAATTATATGAAGGATCAATTGATTTTTGAACAAAACTCACTAAAATGAGCTAAGATACTTAAAATTCATAAATATTTAGTATAAGGCCATCCTTCTAACCCCAATTTCCACTTGTTGATGCTTGAAAGTGTATCATAGGGATTATATAGTTTTTAAAACACTTCTCATTTAAATAATATATTGCATGAGTTATAGGTTTTGATATTCTCTATATTTGTGGTGGAGTAGCAACCAAGTTAAATAACTATTTCACTAAATAAAATGTAATTGGTTATTGAGAGAAATAATGGTCTTAGAGTTGTTTTGAAATATTAAAGTAATTTGAACTAAGTCTAATGAATAATGATCAAAACCTAAATTTTAAACCCTAGTCTAGCATGAATATTTATAATGAAAAGCTAGACTACATTGATTTGGTCAAAAGAAAGAGAAAATAGGTATGGTAGGGTAGAAATAAGGATGTTTATGATCTTTAATATAGACATCATGACAAATCTTAAATTTCATCAAAGACATGAAATCAAACCAACATATGACATGAAATTTTGAAAAACATAGATCCTATCATATATAAGGCAAATGTCTAAGAATATTTGAAATAATGCAAATAAGAAATCAAATTCACTTTAAAAATTTACTTCCATGAGAAATTTGCATTTGCACATCTTCAAGAAAAGCAAAGAAAATGAAATGAAACTAAAATATTTCATTCAACCTAGCATAAGCTCAAATTAACAACTCTATATTAGCATATGTACGTCTAGAATTCATAGAAGAAATTCAAATATAAACATCAAAATAAATATTTGAGGAATAAACCATGATAACAAACACACAAATAAATATGAGACAATCTTTGTAGAATTCCCTTGCTTGCATTACTTGTTCCAAAATTTACACAAATATTTTACTCTAAAAGCTTCATCCCTTTTATATAAGACGTATGAGGTATGTCGGTTAATCACTATCAAATGATAATTAGCCAAGTGTCAAGGATAGTTTCCCTTGTACAACATTCTAGAATCAATGACACTTTACAAGTGTATTAACCTACAATCCATTTGTGTTAAAGATGCACATGCTTTTAAAAGATAGAATATTCTTTCAAAATGATTTACATAGTTTCTATACAAGGTAATATTCTTGGTCAACTCATTTGACCTTGAGATGCCCCTGAAGTTTCAACTTTTTGTTTGTTCTCTAGGATATTCATTTCCTTATCATGTTGCTCACTAGTTAATCTAAGGTTTATGATTAACTCCATGAACAACTCCTCTTCTTTCCTTCCCAACTCTTTGTAGTCTTTTTATCTCTTTCAAGGCTTCCTTAATAATTATAACATTACCTATCTTCTCCTCTATTGATAGAATCATGTCCAAGATACACTTATTATCTACCCATATAGTGCCTTGGCTTTTATTATTCACTTCTTGGATGAATTGAGTAGCCTTGTGTTGGAATGCTTCATCAATTATCAAGCCAATAGGACTAAGGATGGTTAGATCCTTAATCAAACTCCCTAGTACTTTGACCATTTTGTCTTCCAATTATTTGAAGTCTTTTGATATACTTTCCATAATTATAGACCACTTATTCACCTCCATGATCTTCTCCATCAAGATAATTATGGCCATGTTTAGGTGTGATGGGATAAATATTTTGAACTCAGTAATCTAACCTTCCATCAATACCTTAACCAATTATTTTTATCTTATTATATGAACCTTGCCATTTATTAACCTGGTTCATAGACATAGTACTCTATTTACTCACCATATCCTGTTTAGATATTATTGACTTAAAAGAGCTAAATGTTTCATACATAGTTTCTAGAAAGCTATGAACAATGTTCCCTAGAACTGATAGGATGGACTCCTCTTCCAAGTTCTTTTCTTGCTTTAAACCTTTGATGGTCTCTTATAACCTCTTTTCTTGGGATTGAGCTAGTTATAGGACATATTATTGAAAAATTGGATCCTCTCCTGGTCTATATAATTTATTTTTAGTCAAATGAGTCAAAGGTTCAACCTTTTGATGCGCTACCTCTTCACATCCTTCCATGACTATTGTTTTGGTCACTCTTTGCAAACCAGTAGTATCTAGATCATATCTGACCCCAAATGAAGATTGACCCATATGCTTACTTGGAAATCCTATTTGTATGTCAATTTATTGACTTGAAGTAGCCAATATATTTGCCTCTTAATCTTGAAAAGTAATGATCCAAGGCTTAAATTCTTATTGTATAGGGATGTTAGTAGCTTTTACAAGAGCCCATAGATGTTATGCAATAGGAAGTTTCTTTAACCTTGGCTAAAAAATGAAGCATTTAGGAATAGGTGTTCCATATATTATGTTCTCCTCACTGAACAAATTGACATTATCCAAAAGTGTTGTGATGGCCACTTTTGGTTTCTTAGATTTTGAGACAATGGCAGTCTCATCTTTCCTATTAGGAGTGTCAATGGCTACTAAGTCTATAGACTTCTCTTTTTCCTTATCCTGCTTATTTTCCTTAACACTTGTCTCTTTTGCATCTATATTTGTATCATATGTCATTGATAACATCTTTAATTCATCTTCAATAGACTCATGAGGATCTAGAGCTATCATATGAACCTCTTGTTTAAGAAAAGCTTGCTCTATTATTCAGAAAGATTTAGGAGCTGATGAACTAGAAGTAATTTCACCCAATCTTATTTCTCCAAGATTATGTTCTACTTATGTATATACTAATAGAAATCTAGAAAAATCAATGTCTATCAAATGATATTGCCTGGGATCTAATTTTGACATGTCCTCCTTCTTTGGATCTCTATTCAACCTATATTTATGCTTTATGTTATGTTCTTTTACTCTTCTAGTGACATCATAGTAATTACATGCCTTAGTGTATATAAAATCAAATTCACTAAAATCATACTCATAAGGTATATTTAAAATACCTTTGATCCTTAGATGTTCCTTTACCCTTATATAAGGGTCCCATTGTTTATGGTCATCAATTTAAAAATTGAAATATAGTATATGCTTTGAAGTAGCTCAATGTGATCCCACTATCTAAAAATAGTATTGCCAATTGTCATAGGAAAACTATGTAAAATTCCCTTTTTCTTGGTCTTAAAAACTCCATCTATTCCATTGAATAATTTATACACCACCTCTTGTTCTAGTAACTTATCAAGTACATGAACTAGTAGTTTAAGAGGGGCATTTTGAGTTCCTTCAATCCTTATAACTGTGCAATCAGGATAAAGCCATATATATCCTATTTATTTAATAAAATTATTGATTAAAGAGCTTATCTTCATAATAGAAATACCATCTATATCTTGGCTCAATGCAAGGTAAACACAATCATAAATAAACTAGATATGGTCTCTAAAATTATAGATGTACAATTTGGAATAGTACTAGGAAATAATCTGGGTGCCATTAAGAGACCATTATCTTTGATTTAGGATCTTCGTGGTTACACATAGGGAATCTAATAGATAATGCATCATGTAAAATTTATTCCTCTTCTTATTTTTGGTCCCATATATCTATTTGCTTAGAATGATACTAATAATTTCACCTAATAGAGGAACAACACTTCTTTAATGATGAAGTATACCATAGGGACCCATATTAGCTCTACATGTGTTCTATGTGTAAATCAATGCAAATTATATAGCATGGTCATGACCATCCTAACTCTAGGTCTAAATTGACTCACAAGGATGTTCTTTGTGGGATCTACAATTACTTGGTTACCTACATCAAACCATTTGGCTAGGATATCTATCATGTTATGCTTCTTAGCCCATGAATTAATGGAGTTTAGGTCAATTTGGGTCTTAGGTAGCTTATATTAAGACTCAAAGGTAATTGGGGATATGTAATCAATTTTCTTGAAACTATGTTCATTAATCAACATACCCTTATCTATTTTAGCTTTTTTGAAAATTAGACAAAGAACATCGATACAATGAATTACCTCTAGTTTAGCAGTAGCATAATGTAGTCTAGTCATTTGAATGGTCAGAATATCATCATAGAGTCTCTTCATCAGGAGGATATTCTCTTATTCTTTGGTTATAACTAATTGGTTCTCAATTATCTAGAATAATTTAGAGAAATTGGTCTCTCCTATGTTTAATGAAGTAGATACAAATTTTATGTCCTTAAAAACTCAACATTTAGCATTTGATATCAATTATATTTCAAATACCTTCTTTAAAACATCTTTGAATGTTACAATTATTATAATTTTAATTAAATTATACTTTTTTAGATGATAATCTAACTCTTTTAGATTGACACAATGAATTCAGAGATAATTTAGGGATTTTTGTATGTTCTAAGGATTTTTGGAGGTTTACACAAAGCTTTAATTGTAGAAAATAAGTTCAAAATATGTGATTTGGTGACTTAGATCAAGTTTGGGATATTGTATTTATAACATTCACATGTTTAGGTCCATAATATCTCCCAATATAATGTGTATTATCTATGTAGCATCACCTTATCATGCAATTCATTTATTTTTAAAATGTGACTGTTGTCACTTGGACATATGTCATCATCTCATGCAATCCTATATCTCGATCAAATTTACTACATTGATTTCCCAAGGAGTCTTCTAGACTTGAATTTAACCATGACATTTGATATTTGATCTAAGATTATGAGATTATGCCACTTGGTAGCATCACATGATTTTATGTACCTTGTAGTCAGTCTTCATCTAGTTAATGCCTTTTTACCACATGGAAAATTTTCATGCAATCTAGTCTCTTTGATTTATTAACTCAATTCTCACCATCAATCTTATTTTACAAGATTAAATGTGGACCATTGATATTAATATTAGTGATTAAACATGAATTGTTGATTTATTGAATTCATGACCAAACACATATTGTTGATATTTTTTCTCGTTCACCATGATTATGACACTTGTCACTATTGCATTCTTTCTCAAGATCCATTGACATGTTGACTCTGTGTTCACTATATATTTGCTTTTATAGGATTAAATGCATACCATTTATCTTGACTCATTGACCCCATCTATCAATGTATATCATCAATTGAGATTTATACATTTGAATACACATCATTGATATTAGATCTAAGGAACTTTAACTTGCTGACTTTGGGTGAACACCCATGTGTTTTTATACCTGCAAATAGTGAAAAAAATGAAGGGTTTGGGATATATAAATACTTAGGATAAAATTTAGATTGAGGCTTTAATGAATTAATAAATTCAATTAGAACTTATGCTAAAATTAAACTAAGAAACCTAATCCATTGGTATGTGCCAAAATAATTATCTCTAATCCTAGAATTTGAACCAAAAATCCCCAACTATGGAGAGCATGGTTTCTAATGTATTAATAGCTAAGAATTTTAATTTCTACAAGGATATGTTTGATTTTTGACCTTCCAACCCTACACAAGAATATTTTGGTAGAGAGTATGAGACAAGATCAGGCATGTGGGTTGTACTTTTCAAAAAAAACCCTAGACAAGCTAGTTATCCCTGGGACCACTGATGGGCATACTTTTTTGGTTTTTTCAAGCTCTCAAGATGATAAGGGAGTAATTAATATTCAAATACCTAAAGTTATTATGAATTTTTCCATATATAATACAAATATGGCCCTGGTGGGGAAGTTTTTAGGCCCCATGCCTAATATTTACAATATCAAGAAATGAGATTTTAGGAGATGGAAACTATGACATGGAAATGTTGGCCATGGATAGAGGCTTCTTATTGATTTTATCTTAAAGAAGATATTTATTATATTTTATTAGGTGGGTCATGGTATGTGGGTAATATGGGTCACTTCATCAAAAGATGGTACTCTATTTTTAATACTATTTTTAAGAATATAAACACCATGCCTATCAGGTGTAGACTACCTCTATAATACTAGGATGAGGAGATCCTTCTAAATATTACCATATCTCTAGTTGGAGTTGATAATCCCACTAAGGATAGATCTAAGCTAGCCTATGTTTATTTTTATGTCTCCTCAGACATGGATCAAGAATAACCTGATCATATTATGCTCCAATCCAAACTGGGGCACTGGAAGCAAATGATAGAATGTGAGATGTTTTAGATGAGGTGCTCCAAGTGTCACAAACTTGGGTATTTGACTAAAAAATTTCCAATATCTAAGGAATATATTGATGATATAAAGATGGTTAATAACCCTAAAGTACCCACATGTGCCTAAATAATTTGAGAAGGTAAATATAGCTACCCAGTTCCATAAGAACAAATGGCCTTCTAACTTTAAGGATTCTAAGAATGCACCCCTAATTCTAAATAACAAGTAAAACAAATGGGGGTCATTCAAAACCCCTGTTAAAAAGCCTTCTCTTTTTAGAACACTATGGAGACCTAAAACACCACAACAAAAAGTGGGAATGAAAAAATATTTTGCAACACAAAGAGCTAAGAAAGATGGGGAGGATAGACTTGTGAAGTAACATTTTCAAGTTGATGATAGAAATAATAGGGTCAAGGTTCATCTCACATAAAGCCCAGACAAAGGTTTCCTTGAAGAATTTCTTAAGTGCCATGTTGATAACCATCATGACATTAATTTGGGGATAGAGCAGAGGATTTAAGTAACATACAAAGGTAAACCCCTCCCTACTAGAGAATAAAAGGTAAATAGCTAGAACATAGCCTCTGTATAGATATACCTCCTCATGTAAGACCCTCAAGCAACTTATCAATATAATCAAGGTGTTCTTGAAAATATAGTTGAAGAAACTTATCATGAATAAAACAACTTGTTTAAGACACCTAAGTCTATATTTTTAGACAAGTCTCTTGATAATTTTCTCCATGGACATCCTACAATAGTTAAAGAATATCTATTTAGCAACACATTTACAACTTCTATTTAGGTAGATCTAGTTGATGTGGTATCTAAGAAAGGAATGACCCTAGCATGCCTAGATAGGGACAAAGGGGAGTTAAATTCTACTCAGAACCATACCTTACTAATAATAGTAATGTCTTATCTCTTGATTTTATAGAAGTCAAATCTAAGAAGAGAAGTAAAGGATTTGAAGGGGTCCCTGATGCCTTGTTCTTGGATAAAAAGAAGCAAATTGATAAATAGGAAACCGCTTCTTCTAAAGTCACCAAGTCAAGTAAAATGATTGTAGATATAAGGCTAATACTTCAAAAGGAAAACCAACTAATGTTGATTAAAGGATAAAATAAACCCAAAGAAATATTGTAGATAGGACTCAAAAGACTTTGACCCATTTTACAAGCAATCCCTAAAATTTTTTTAGATGAAGATATTCTCATGGAATATCAAAGGCCTCAATGAAGGTGTGAAATAAAGAACCCTTAAAAGAATTAAGGAGGACTAGTAAGCCCTCTATCTTGTTGGTCCAAGAAACTAAGATGAGCTCTGAGTTATTAAAAAATAGTAAGAGTGTTTTTGGAAGAAGGATGACATCACAAGTGTGGATTTGAAAGGTGTATCTGGAAGTATTGTTATTCTTTGGGATCATGTAGTTGTTAATGGTAGAGATATTTTTGCCTCTCATAATTATCTTTCTCTTATTTTTCACTTTGTTGATAACAACTTAGTTTGGGTGATTTCAAACATTTATGTACCCAAAAATCTTCATGTTAGAAGATAATTTTGGGCAGATCTACAAAGTTTATAAGCCTTTGCCCTGAGTTTCACTAGATAATTATGGGAGACTTTAATACCCCTCTCACTCCCTTTGAGAAAAAGGGGGGTTCTATTGATTATGCTTTAGGCATGGATGAGTTTTCAATGTTTATTTCTTTTTCTAATCTCATTGACTTGGATCTTCATGCTAATCCATTCATATGGTCTAATATAAGACTAGGAAAAGAACTTATTCATGTTAGACTTGACAAAGATCTTATTTCTATAGATTTAAATTTGATTCAAAATTTCCATCTTTCTTATCAACCCAAAATTATGTCATATCATAACCCTATTGTGCTCTCCATTTCTATTCTTGTTAAATCTGGGCATACCTCTTTTAAGTTTCAAAAAATGTGACTTGATCATCCAGAGCTGAAGGATAAGATACAAGATTGGTAAAAGCTAGAGGTTGAGGGAACAACCCAATTCTATTTCATCCAAAAACTCAAAAATGTCAAAAAAAAAAGGTCAAAGTCTAGAATAGGAATGTTTTTGGAGAGAGATTCAAAAATAAGTTGATCAAAGAGTAATAACCTACTTGGAAAAAAAGTATCTACCAAAAGTATGAATGTTGAAGAGTTCCATTTAGAAAAATCTCTTCTCTCTAATTTACATAATATTTGTGCTCACAAAGAATCCTTCTCGAGAAAAAAATATAGGGCCTTGTGGCTTAATGAAGGTGACTGAAATATTAATTTTTTCATATGACCACCCTTAAGCATAGGGCCCATAATAAAATCCCTGAAGTCTCTTTAAGAGATGGATCTGTTATCATAGATCCTAATAATATTAAAAAGAAGGCCTTGTCTTTTTATATTAATTTATTGAATGATAATACCCCTTTTTTGATGAGGTTGTTTATTTATTAGACTAAATTCTTAATAATCTCATCTCAAAAGAGGATTTCCTAAACATTACTAAGCCTGCTACTCTTGATGAATTACATAAGGTTTTTTTCTCTATGGAAGGAGATAAATCATTAGATTCTAATTGATTCTCAGCCTTCTTCTTTCTACATTTTATGGATATTTGTTCTATAGATTTACTAAAATCCACTAATGAATTTATCAAAATGGGTGACATTCTTAAGGAGATCAACAACACTTTCATAGTGTTAATACCTAATAAAAATGGAGCCAAAGATTTTAAGGACTTTAGGTCCATTAGTCTCACCAATGTGTTGTATTAAATTTTTACTATGATGTTTGCTTTGAGATTGTAGCCCCTCTTGTTAGTTCTAATTTATAAATAACAAGGAGGTTTTGTCAAAGGCAGACATATTCAAGATGGGGTGGTAATGGTTCATGAGACTATCCATTCTATGGAAAAGAGTAAAAATCTAGGTATGGTCATGAAAGTGGATATGAATAAAGCTTTTAATAGAGTATCTTGGTTGTTCCTTTATAGAGTTCTAGAGAAATTTGGATTTTTTTCTCATTTCAGAAAGATCATCAATTTATGCATTTCTACACCTAAATTTTCTATCATTGTTAAAGGTTCCACAATGGGATTCTTTTCTAGTAGCAGATGTATTAGGTAAGGTGACCCCATTTCTCGCCTTTTATTTATTATTATGGAAAACATCCCTAGCTAATCCATTACTAGATCCATTTCTATGGAGATCATTAATGGTTTTAGACCCACTTCTTTAGATCTTATTATTTCCCATCAATAATTTGTTGATGATATAGATCTAATTATTTGATCTACCATTTTGGAAGCTAAAATGATGAGGCTTATTCTTAAATTGTATGAAGAAGCTTCAGGATAACAAATCAATTATGAGAAGAGTTCTTTGTTTTTATTCAACACACCTCCTAACTAACAAAAGAAGATTTCTCAAATTCTAGACTACAAGATTAAATATCTCCCTACTACTTATTTGAGGATTCGTTTAGGTATGGGGAAAGTGTCTATGATAGTTTGGAACACTCTTATTGATAGATTATAAAATAAACTTGTTGGTTGGAAAGGAGCTATTCTCTCTAATGTGGGTAAGTGTCTACTTATTAAGAGTACTTTGTAAAATCTTCCCATTTATATCATGCCAATTTTCTTTATTCCTTCAGACTGTGTATGATAAAATTGAAAGGATTCAGAAAAACTTTTTATGGACTAGTACTGAGAATAAGAATAGATTCCATCTTGTGGCATGGGATAAGGCATGTTCTTAGAAAAAAATGGGAGCCCTAGGTATAAAAAACATTAGGAAAATGAATGCAACTCTTATCTATAAAATGGTTTGGATATTATGAAAGGATGATCAAACCTAGACTAATATTATCAAAGCCAAGTATTTAGGTTAGCAATGTTCTCAAAACGTTTTTATTAAGGAACACCTTTTGAATGGCTCTATTTTATATAAAAACCTCATCAAAATTAGGGGTTATATTGAGAAGGGTTCTAAATGGAAACTTGGTGATGGTAAGGATATTATATTTTGAAAATATAGATGGGCTAATTTCTAAAAATTTGTAGCAGATAGTGCTTGTACTTAGATAGAGAGTTATCTTTCTTCCCATACTAGTGACAGAGTTAGTGATTACATTTATTATATCAATGGTAAGTTTTAATGAAAGGACCTCACTCATATTATCTCCTATAATAGGATTGATTTGAAAAATATGGTGACCTTTCTCTAAGAGATTCTTAATAACATTTAGATCAACTAGCTGAGTCTTAGGGATGATTTTATTTGGATCAACTCTTTTGATGGTTCTTATACTATTAAGGATGGTTATTAGTTATTATTTTAGGAGACACCCACTGATTTTGATTGGAGTAGGATATGGTTCAAGGAGATCACTCCCAAGCTTAATCACTTTTTGTGGATGGTGCTCAATAAAAGGATTCTCACCAATGATAATCTTATCAAAAGAGATTTTATTATGCCTAACATGTGTTTCTTATGTAGGGAAGAAGCTAAAGGCATTCAACACCTTTTCTTACATTGTTATTTTTCTAACAAGTTGTGGGGTCTTATCTTTTATAGATTTGAGGTTTCATGGACCTTTTTACAATATATTTGTAGGCTTGGGAGTAATGGTAGAATCCATCTAGACACAACATGCTTAGATGATTTTGTAAACTTATCTTCCCACACACCATTTAGAGGATTTTTAAGGATAGGATTACAACAATTACCACAAAAAATTAATCAAAGACATCACTATTGATGTAAAATAAAATGTGCTTAAGTTCAAGCCTCCCAAAAATCAAATTCTCCCTAAAGATGAGGAAAAATTTATTTCTAATTGGAATATAATTATTAGTGATTTTTAGATCAAAATTCATACTATTGATAGATGTATTATTCAATGGATCCCTCTTCCAATAAAATAGTACAAACCAAAATTTTATGGTGCGTCTAAAGATAATCTAGGAGCTATAAGAGGAAGTGGGATCAATAGGAATCACTTAGGCAATATTATTGTTGCCTATGTTGGACTTATGGGCATACAATCCAACCATTATGCTAATGTACTTGTTTTTCTCTAGGGGATCAAGTTAGTGAGAGATTTCCATATCATAAATATAATTATTGAAGGTTATTTTTTGAATATAATTAATCACCTCAATGGTATTCATCTATCTAGTTGGACTATCAAAGACTTCATCATAGAGGCTATTAGCATATGTGGGGAATTTTAAAATTACAATATATGTCACACCTATAGAGAAGGTAACCATGTGAGAGACTCTTTTGTGAATATGGGGGTGATTAATAAACAAATTAAATTTTGGTTTGCTCATGACCAAATCCCAAAAAATACTAAGGATATCATTTTCAATAAAGTGACAACTAGTTATGCTTAGCTATAGTATGGGTGATTTGATCACTTATGTGAAGGATAATAATTATTTGGATTTCACATGCATTATTTAGGATTATTACATAGGTATCCTACATTGGTCTTCTTTGCATTGTCATTTTCTTAGTATTGAGCTAATCAAAGGTAGTGTGGGAGTGGTTTGTTAGTTATATGTTGTGTGCCTTTGTGCTAAGAACCTACTGCTAACACATGGGTAGATCTCCCTTCCATGTTGAGCTAATGTGTGACCTAAATTAGAAGGAAAATAGAGAACTTTGGAAGACTTTAAATGTGAGATGCTTCACAAGTTTCATGCAAAAGATCAAGGGACATGATTACCACATTTCTATCACTTTTTCCAACAATTAAAAAAACATGGTTATTGTTTATAGAGGCAAGAATTTATCTATCATCAAAGAAATAATTACCTCTGTCAATAGTCTTAGTAAGGAAGGTTTGAATTTATTTAGAAAATAATTTGACAAGGATGAAAAGGAGAAAAGGATTTTACAGAGTTCCATGGTTAACACCTTGGTATTTGTCAAAGATGGTGTTGTGCATTACTCTCTCCCTACTCATTTTGATGAGTTGGCTTATATGTTGGTTAGGTATGTGACTTTGGAGGGTAGGTATAACACTCTACCACTTCATCATCTATTCCTTCTAAACCATTTCCATAAGGGCCCAAGGGTTAGCCTCCCATATTATATCTTGTAATCAATGGAAGCTTCTATTCAAGAATTTTAGGCATACAAACATGCCCCACCTCTTCATGAAGGGGTTATTTTTATTTTGCATCAGCATTATAATTTAATATCTATTAACATTCCATTTTTCAATATTCCTCCCCCTCCCCATCTGAACTTCCTACTTAGAGAAGGATTAAGACTAATAATCCCAAATTTCATTCCTCACCTTTTCCTCCTCCCAAGAGGGTGTTTAGAAGTAGTAATAAAGGCAAGGGTTTGTATCTTAGCTTTCACATGGGTAAATAATTTTCCATTTTAGAGAGCCTCCTTGACATGGGATAGGCTACTATAGACCCTAGTCCCTCCCAACATAATCTTAAGGAACTTGGGATCAAATCTCAAGTTATGTAGCCTGAAGAAAGGATCAGTGAGCTCAAGAAGGTCACACAAATCAACAAGATTATTGATAAGGGCATGAAGAAGGTGGATAACTCCTCCCATTATGAGACTAAGAAGGAATATATTTAAAAAAATAAAATATTTGGAAGACACTATGGATCATATTAGGGGTAGGTATAAAATCGTATGTCCATACACCAGGCCATTCTAGAGTTTCTTGAGTTTCAAGTTAAGCAAGTTTACACCCTTAGCAATTTGCATATGAGCTTGTGGAAGGATGGCACTAAGAAGACTTGTGATCTAACCACCATTGACATTATAGACCCATCTCAAAGTATTTATCTTAATCTATTTAATGCATTGGAGGGACTAAAAAATAGCTTCAATAAGCTCCTCAAGTGAAGCTTCCTTTTCTCTATTTTGCTATCTTGTTTCTACTTGGATACTATGTAGTTGATGTTGATTTTTTTTTGGTGTTGTTATCTATCAGGATACTCCTTGTCATTTCCCTCTTTTGACCTTTTTAGTTTTTATACCTTTTTTTAGCTAGGAGGTGGACCCCATTTTTCAAAAGAACCACTATTGTACTTATGTTTTATCTAGATTTTGAGCCTTTTTGGTTATAGGTTTCCTAGATTCATCTAGATTGTGAGCCTTTTTGTATTGGGTATGGTCCCTTTCAAAACCATTTAACAATAATAATAATAAAATAAACTAAGACTTAGTTGAAAATAAACTGACTCATTGATAATGTAAATCCATTTTAATAAGAACCTAGGCTAAGATCTTTAGACTAAGGTTTTAATTATCATTTAAACATGTATTTAATTAATCAACTAAAAGCCAAAGGTTAATCAAAAGGGTCAAATTAATCATTGAAGCATAAACCATGAATACTTTCTCATTAAAATGAAGATTGATTAAACCTACAACATGGAAACAGATGGAACAAATGTTATAAACATTAGATAAAGTCAAAGAAAGCTTATGTGATAGCATGCTAGTGTAAACTAAATATTCATATGATATTCAATAATGCACTCTCGTCAAGTTGAATGTCCAATTTATAATGCAAATTTTCATAAAATGAACAAGGGTCCTCATTTTTTAGAAATGGGGGTATGTTAACCTTTACATAATGGAACAATGGTAGGCACAAGAAGATGGATCTCTAAAAACAAAGGCATAAGTGGTCTAGGAGATAATTTACCTACTTGTATTAATCAAATTAAAACCCTTATGGATACTTCATAAGCCTCTATAAAAAATGTTTCCTCACATGGATTATATCATAACCACCACATCTGAATTGTGAGCTTTTAGGTAATACAAAAGTTTAAAGTTAAGAGTGGGTTTGATAACTATAGGAATCGTATTCCAAGTTTTCAGAAACATGTAATTGGAATCTACCATGAACTCATGAGGGAATCTCTTGATTGTAATTAGTTTCTCCACCAAAGAAAGATGATCACTCTTGTCTTCAAATTGATTGCACAAGAGTTCTCCAAACTCATCCCAACTATTAATGGATGCATTTTTCATACCTATATACCATTAGAGTGCCTTAACTTTGAAATAAGTTGCTAAAAACCTCATAGCCACATTTCCCTGAGTTACATTATACATTGAACAAAGATTGGCTATATCTATAATATGCTCAATAAGAGTAATTTTATTTTCTCCTATGAAATAAGGAAGGATATTTAATTCAACATCAAGAATATCATTAAACTGATTGATGTTTATGGGGATACAATCATTAAGAGGCAAAAAACCTTATCTTCTAAGAATAGCCATTTGGGGTATGGGATTTACAAAAATGTTTGGTTGGATAATATTTTTTTGAATAAAAGTAAATCTTTGGGTAACTATATGAACTAAATTTAGTTATGCAAATAAAGTAAACTAATTATAATCTAATCTAAAATTCAAACTATGTTAGAGAAATAAATAAAGAAAATAACAATCATAAAATTTATGCTTTGAATGCACAATATTTCTCCATTGTAATATATATTCAATTTGATCTTTCAAATATGTGGTGCTCACTTCTACAATTCAAAAAAAAAATGAGCAACATTTTGGGGTAAAAGGAAGTATTTGATTCACTTTTATTCATTTTGATTCATTTGTGTTTAGAGCTCTAGTTACCTAATTATGATTACAATCCTTTGATGTGATGCTTGAAAATGGATATTTACAAGTTTATTTATAGGTGTTTGGAGAATGATCCAATGGTGGGGTATCATTTGGACATTTCAATTATCCAAATTATCAATGGTGACTAAAGAGTCCTCATCAATGAGGATGAATACCTCTTCAAAATAGTTGAAAAAAGCATGGGTTTGGTTAGTTGACTTACCAAGACTAAGTCAATTTGCTTGAAAACTTAGGGGATTAGTCATAAGAGGTTAATAATTTTGTGGATTTGGTTGAGATGAGGGTGAAAAATGTGGGAGATGTTTTGATGAGGTATAAAATATGGATTTTATTATTTAAAATAAGGATTTAGGTGTGCATAATTAACTTAATCAATTATTTGAATTTAGGAGGAAATTTGGTTTATTAATTTAGGAATAATTATTAAATAGATTTAAGTGTATTTTGACACTAAATAAAATTTAGGTGTCTACATTTTCCCTTCTTTAAAATAGTGTTTTAAAGCAATACTATTTTAAAGAATAGTAGAAGAAGTAGAGTGTTGATAACAAAAAAGGAAAATATTTTCCCAAAATGAATGAAAATGAATGTGATGATGCCCCCTCAAAGGTTTGTGCAAGAAATAGACAAACGCTCAAAATTGATGTTAAGAAGAAGCGAACAAAAAATATGGAGAAAAGATAAATCAATTTATGTTAGGATTGATATTAAATTTGAAATGATGTCGGTTGCATAGAAAGGTTAACCCTTGTTAATGAAAACTAGAATATGAATTTAAAAAAAAAAGTTTAACCATTCAGAGATTGCACATTTATGATTTTTGCTAATGAAATAGGGGTTAATTGAGCAATTGTGGGAATGATATATCCCAACAATAATAAATTTTGGATCTATAAATAGATAAAATATTTTATTTTGAAAATGATTTTGTTGATTTTATGCTAAGATATTATTGTAAGATTTTGAATACAAATTCAGAATGAATTGATTTAATGTTTCTATAAATTTGAAAAAATGGATGAAAAATGAGTATTATGGAGGGATGGAAATGAGAAAATTCTCATCAAAAAGACAGATAATTATCTCAATACTAATGTTTTAAAAAATTTATATGGTACATGTAAAACTATTTACCCCTAAATATTAAATGCTAGAGAAGATATTGGAAAAAGTATATTTTACATTTTATAGACTGCATGCTTGGATTGTGCTCAGATTTAAGGGTCTCAAAAGTAGATGTGGGAATGATATATCCCAATAATGATAATCCATAGGCCAAAAAATAAAAATATAGATTGTCCAATTTTTGATAAAGATTTACAAAATTGATATTTGTAAACATTGATAAGGAAATATAGTACTTTGATTAAATGATAGTAGGAAATGTGGATGAAAAGGCTTCAATGGATGATGGTGGCTAAAATAACCCTAGAGACCTCATGTCTCTAAGCAGTGCCTACATAATCAACTATGGACAAAGTCCAAGTGGAGATATCAAGCCAGATGTAGTTTTTTCAATGCAAAAAGAGAAGTGATGATGTAATGTAAGATTGAACCATGGATGTTATTAACATATTTAAGTTAATTATTGAATATTTTGATTAGATGATGGATTTATTTTTCCCAAATAAATGATATATGTTGTGAGAGGATTGAGAATTAATATATCCCAATAAAAGTTGCATGCTTTGAGGTGACCCATGACTTAGGGTTCATAATAAAGGATGTGGGAATGATATATCCCATTATAAAGCTATGGGATTAGATAGGTTGACTAATTGATTGATTTATTGAATGAGAAAGTGATGGGTTGATGGAAAAAGGATGAATATTTGGATTTTATCGATCCCAATCTATAAGTATAGGAGATTGAATGGAAAGATTGGGAAATGATTATAGATGATGAATATGTAAACATTAACAAGGAAATGAAATGAGTACATGGATTAATGATGATGGATCAAATGATTTGATAATATGGATGAGATAAGGATGAACGGAAGAGAGAGATGACACAAGGATGTTTCATCTAAGAATGTGAGATGGTTTGATAGTTGCCTTGTGTTTATTTTATTATTGCATTGGATTTCAAATAATAATTCCAACTGAGTAAGAGTTGGGCAACATTAGTTTTGATATTGTGCATGAAAATATGCACCAATGGTATATAAAAACCATGATGACTATCATGTGATATTCAAAGTAATAATATATTCATAAGGATAAAACTTAGTGCATCATGATATGGAAGATCATAATAACACCATTATAAATGTGCATAATGATCTAGAAATAAGAAATAATAGTAAAGATAAGGTAAAAATAGATGTTTGTAACAATGAAAAGTATGTAAGTAAAATAAAAATGAAAGTAAATAGACACTATGAAAGCAAGTAAACACCCATGATGTAAAAGAAAGTAAATAACTATACATACAGGTAAGAAAATGACTAAAACAAGTTTAAAAATGAATTTTTTGATGTTGTTGGCTAGAGTAGTTACCTTTGGCATATTTGATTTTTGACAATATTAAATTACTTGATGAATAATCTATATAAGGGATGACTAGGGTACATAACTAAGGACAAGGGATTTTTTTAAATTTTATTTAAATTTTTTTTAGATTTATAGGTGTATATATAAGGAATACCAACAAAGGGAAAACCATATTCTAGCACCGAAGAGTGAGTGGTAGGGGATGTAAGGAATGCATTATATATTGAGTATGGATGAATAGGAATGGATTTGAATTAAGATGATAACTCTGGGGAACACATGATGTAATAACCAAGTGTTTAGTCATCAAAATAGAATTAGAAGGATATACCATGATGTTTCTAATAACATGTCTCAAGATGTTTCCACTTCATTATTAGGTTTAAAATGGGAATAAGGATAGGTTTATGATGGCAAGGATTGGATGGGTTTTGATGTGTTTGGGGTTAAATGGATAAGGATGGGTTTGGATAGATAAGTGTAGTCAAGAATGGTTTATGATAGTTGAGGATGAGTTTATGATGGATTGGATAGGCATAAGATGGGTAAGTATGCTTCAGAATAACTTAGGATAAGTAAGGATGGTTTAGGGTAAGCATATGATGGTAAAGAATGGATTAAAAAATGTTGAAAGATGGGTAAGGATGGAGGGATGATTTAGAATATATAGGATTAAAATGGAATGAGCTTTCCCCCAAGTGTAGGGTACTTATAGATAATTGATTATGTTATACATGATGCCAAAAATTGGTTTTCATCATGATACTTACCCAATGCACCATATAAATGGTGTTTACCTTTGGATGAATTTATTTCTCTTTCTCTTTCTAATTTTCAAAATTTAATTATTTTTGTTTACTTTGTTTTTATTTTTTTGGAATCTAAATTATAAAAAGGTTTGATATGCATAATTCTTACCAGTATTGATGTTTCAATTATGCACTCCAAAGATGTTTTCAGTAACTTCATTGATTTCTATGTTGGCTTCTTCTAAATTTACTAGGATATTGTCATAGCCCTTATAAGAGAGGGTGTTTCCATATAGGGTGAAATGAAAAGTATGTTATATAAAGGATGTGTGTTGAGTTCATGAAGGATTTGGATGGATGGAATTATAGTTGGATGAGTATATGTGTCATGATGTAAAGGGTGAATGGGACCAATGATCTTACATTCAGTAAGACTATGAGTAATTATAAGTTGGATGATTTTAGAATTTAATGTTAAATCAATGATATATTCAATTTGTGACAAGCATCCATCCTGAAACTATGCTAATATAGAGGATATATTAATTTTCTCATCCATTGGTACCATATAATGGTTTTCATGAAATGATTCTTGTTGATTATTTTGATTGGGATTTAGATTTGGATTGTCCAATAACACTTCAAAGAGGTTTTCAATAAGGATCTCATATTTTTGATTTCTATATTTTGATTTAGATTTTGACTACAATTTTTATTTTGATTATTTGATAGTGCCTCAAAAATATTTTCACTATCAGATGTAAGTTTTATATTTAGACTATAGGATTAATTTTAATTGAGGTATACTTGTTCCTCAAAATATGAAGATGTTTCTTGATGTTCTTCTAATAGGAAACCAACTAGGAAGTCTAAAATTATTTTATTATCATAGAAGGAAGTTAATTTTAAGTAAGATTATCTATCCCAATCAAAAGGTCCTGGATATTGGCTTGCAAGATGGAAGGCAGGATTAGTGATGTTGATGAAAGGAGTGATGGTAAAAAAATCCTTGTAGAGACTATGAATGGATAATGTTTTGATTATGAATGAAGTTCTATGAGAAACCACAAAATTATTAATAACATCTTTACATTGAATTTTAAATGGTTTGTAGTTGATGTTATGGTGTCCAATGTTTACTTTGAAATAGATGGGTTTTATAATTCCTTGATCATGGATTATTTTATCTATAATTACATCTATCACTTGGGGTGCATGTTGTGTTATAATGGGAGATTCAATAGGTGATAAGGGTTTGGGTGTATGTCTAATAGGTGATAGGCTATGTTGGTTGATGGAGGTTTTGTCTAATATATGATCTTGGTTAGAAATAGGATCTTGATCAAAGATAGGATCTTAACCAAAGATAAGTTTTGGGTTGAATATTAGCTCTTCAATAAATATGGGCTCTTCATCAAAAATGGATGGTAAAACATGGTTGTGAAAGGTAGGTTGATCAATTATGGATTGGTTGAAAATGGATGTGTAAAAATGGGATCTTGAGAAACGTATGGAAGGTTATGACCTTGTCTTGGAAGTTGTGTGGCCTGATTAGGCTTAGGAAAGACATCTTGGAATATCCCCAAGCTATGATTTTTAGACATGTATACACTTGCTTCTACTTTGATTTACCCTTTTTTAATAAAATGTTAGATATAATTCTTTAGTCTCATACAACATTTTATAGAATGACATTCAATTTTGTGATAATCACAATATTCATGAGGTCTATACCACTTAGGTTTTGGGACATTTGGATTAAATTATTTGGTGTTTGGATATATGACTAAGTTTGTAGTGACCAATTTTTGAAATAATACATCATAAGTTTCCCTTAAATGAGTGATTTTTTTCTTAATAGGCATGGTAATGTTATTGATAGTTTGGGAGTTTTGAAATTCTTGTAACTTTGGGGGTGGAGTGATTTTAGATAGAGTAGGATTAGAAGAATAATTTATAGGAATTTGATTATTATAACTGGGAAATTGATTTGATGTTATCCCTAAATTAAAGTTTTGATATTGTTCTATAGGTGAACATGAATAAGTATTGAAGTTAGAAATTGATTGGTTATGTTTTGGGTTAAATTGGTTGTTTGGAAAGTTTGAACAATTATCCAAGTTTTGACTTAATTGATTGAGATTTAAGTTTAAATACATATTTAAACTCAGATTTTGATTGGCTTGATGATTGAATTTATATTAATTCAAGTGTGAATTTGAATTAAAATTAGTTGGATTAAACCTTGGATTAGAATAATTATTATTTGAAGTGTGATTTGGGATGGGATTAGTTATGTTGTGGTTCTAAGATTCCATGCTTCTTACAATGGGTGACACTATTAACAAAAGATTAGAAGACTAACATTATAAAAAATTTGATTGAGAAATTTTATAAATAAGATACATGTAAAATATAAGAAACATAATAAATAATTTTTTTATTCTAAACAAACAACAAATTACACATAAAGGGTGAAAACTAGGATGAATGGTTTTGAAAAACTATTGGGCCTTCCATTGTCACTAACTTGTTAGTACTCTCAGCTATGGTCAAATATTTCAAGGTACTAACCATGGAGGATCCTACCAATCCCATCACCCATTGAGGGTGTGTGGAAGGTTCCTTCTTGGTGTTAACCATTAACCAGTACACCAAATTTGAATAGAAAAAGAGATTATCCTAGGCTTAAGGTTTGAACAATCTTAAATAGGGGGGAAACCATGTAATAAATTAATAAAAAAGATTCACACTATTGGGTCTTGTCCAAATGTGACCAACATAGTTGTAGGGGTCTTGGTGTATTAATAATTGATGATATCAAATTTTGAGTCAGTTGTTGAAACCCTAGGTATTGGAGCATGAAATCCCATCACATCACATTATTTTTAAAACACACTACTTTTTAGGCAATTGAAATAAAATCAACACAAGAAATTAGAGAAAATAGAAAATTAAAAATTAAAAAGACATGTGCTTAAAAAACAATTTCACTACCAAGAGAAATGATTTCACTACCAACAATGATGAATTCACTATAGAAAGAAATTAAATAATTATAGGTAACAATGATTTTATTACAAAAAATGCAATGTTACTATAGATAATGACAAATTCATTGTAGAAAAATGTAATTTCATTGTAGATAGAAAAAGAGATGAATTCACTACATAAAAAGGTGATTTTGATATTTTATGACAAAAACACTATATATGATGACAAAATAATTATTTTTGGACAAAAATGTTATTAATATACAAACAAAATAGAAAACATATAAAAAGGCAAAAATAGGACAATTTTGTTGTTATGGTCTACAATTTTCCTATTTTTGCTTCCAAATTTGTTGTTACACAGATGAACACACACAAATAAATAGAAAAAAACTTATAGGAACCTATAGCTTATATTAGAAATAAAAGAAGGCAATATTAAATGTTAAATACAAACATAAACAAAGAAAATTGAAAGAGAAATGCTATTTACGTGCAAAGAACAATGATCAAAAGATTAAAAAAAGATGTGGGAAGGGTCCCACAAGGCATGCTAGAAATGTGTGAACTAAATTTAGATGTGAAAATAAATTAAAATAATTCTAATCTAAATTAAAATTCAAACTATGGTAGGGAAATAAACAAAGAAAATAACAATCACACTCTGTATGCTTTGAATGCACAAGATTTATCCATTGTGATATACATTCATTTTACTCTTTCAAATATGTGTACTCACTCCTCCAATGCAAAATAGAATGGGTTTGTGGTAAAGTGAAAAATGATGTATTTTATTTTATTTTATTTTATTTACTCATGTGTAGAGATCTAGTTACCTAATTGTGTTTTCAAGCCTTTGATGTGATGCTTGAAAATGGAGATTTTCAAGTTTATTTATAGATGTTTCAAGAAGGATCCAATAATGGAGGATCATTTGGAATTTTTAAATGATTCAAATTATTAGAAGTGGCTAATGAGTCCTCACCCATGAGGATGAATATCTTTTCAAAATGGTTTATAAAAGCATGTGGTTGGTTAGCAGACTTAGCAAGACTAAGTCAATTTGCTTGACAACTCAGGGGATGAGTCATAAGAGGTTGATATTTTGTGGATTTGGTTGAAATGAGGGAGAAAAAGGTGGGATATGTTTTTATGAGGTGGAAAATCTAGATTTTATTATTTAAAATAAGGATTTAGGTGTGTATAATTGACTTATTCAATATTTTGAATTATTCAATTATTTGAATTTGGGAGGAAATGTGATTTATTAATTTAGGAAGAATTACTAAATAGATTTATGTGAATTTTGAAACTAAATGAAATTTGGGTGTCTATAGTAACAATAGGATAAATAGGAGGTATAGGATTTGGATTGGACTGAGAAGCCTTATTTTTCTTAGTTGATTGAAAAGATAAATCAGTAAATTTAGTATGTTTCCCTTTTGAGGAAGACCTTGTAACCACTCTTGGCATGAAATGTTTAGAAATATACTTATAACACCTTTGAATATTTATAATGTACTCAAATTTATATACATGTGCTCCAAATCCTATGAATAAATAGTCTTACCAAGCATGTTAGAACTATTAGAAACCTAAGTTACACCCTATTGAAGTAGAATGCCTAGATCTCATTCAAACCTGGACTAACATTGGATTGGTGTAAGTTTGTGGGATACCTCTAACTAGATCAAAAATATATATTATGAGGCTAGATCCTCTGAATATATAAATTTTGAATCAATTACTAAAACCTAAATGATTTTGGGGTGAAAAGTGTTAGAAGGATTATTGAAAAGGAAAACCTTTGTTATTGATGGTGATTCACCTAAATGATGAATGATCCTATATATAGATTGAACTTGGGCACAATTTTGAATAAAAAGAGAATATATTTTCAAAAATAATTTCTTAAAACAATCCTAAACATGAGTGTTTTAGATAAAATTTTGACATAAGGTATACAAATTGAAGGTAGAGGAGTCAAGGTCTATAAAAACACTGCATACTAACACTCTTCAACACAATTTCTATTCTTTAACACTTTAGGTGACCTATAGATAATAAAAAAATATAATTAGGTTAATTATATTACCTTAAAAAGGAGATAAATATCACACTTATCTACAAATAAACAATCTAAAGAACACACTAATAACCATGAATAAGTCTGCAAAAAACTTTTCTTATTAACTCTAGGTGTAAGTTACAATTATAGAATAGTTTTTGTATACCATCCTAAGGGATTAAAAACTAATCCATAATGACTTAAATATATATAACAAGATAAGAATAGAATCTAATGTGACGTATAAGAGAGAAGAAGATGTTATCCAATCATTTACTCCAATGCAACTTTAGTTATGAATAGTTGTAAATAGTCCTTTAAGAATATCTCCACATTTAGCACCTTCATGCTCCTTGAATGAGATATT